>JBAMCI010000053.1:1157500-1402500 GCA_037075265.1 Drosophila nigricruria
AGCAATTTGGGTGTGAATGCAACTGTGGATGTTTATGTGTGTGTGTGTGTGTGTGTGTGTATGAGTGGGTGATGGTCTCTGTGTGTGTGTGTGTGCTTGGTAGGGCGTGTTGGGCGTCACGGCTACCATTTGTTGGGGTAGTTCGCTGCCGGCAAATAGCAAAAAAAAAAGCAAAGTAGCAGACACAGCCGCTGCCGCTGCCTCTGCCAACACACACACACACACACACACACACAACTTGCTGGAAAAAAAGAGCAGAAAACTTGTCTACGATGCCGTGTCATACAAGCTGCTAAATTTATGCGAAGACACACAAATCTACTGAACGAGCGACCGACAATGCAGTCAGCTGCGCTGCCGCTGCGCTGCTGGCGTCGCTCTGTCAGTGTGTTTTTGTTGTGTGCTATCCATGGGCGCTCGCTCTCCGCTCTTCACTCTCCACTCTCCAGTCTCCGCGCTCTCATAAGTGCATAGAGCCCATGCACATAAAAATCATAATAATTTGTTGTATTTGTATTTTCTTTTGCCCGGTTTGCCTTGCTTGGATAGGTTTCGCTTTGGTACGCCTTGGCTGTGAGGCGACTTGTGAGTGCGAGCGAGAGGCACAATGACAAAGTCAGGTTTAATGTCGTTCAGTGGCGCGCGCGGCATTTGCAGTTGAGGCAGGCAGCGGCAGTCAGAGAGTAACAGAGTGTGGAGGGAGAGATTGAGAGAGGGGGCAACAGGCAGCCCACCACGAATCGGTTTGCCTGCATTAACCAGAGATGTGGTTAGTGGGGGCGGGGGGCGCTGGGCGGGAGGGCCTTAAAAGTGGGCTGCCACTGATTGTGGGCAGGGAGACATGACAACATGAACAACAACAAGAAATGACAACGAGAACGGCAGCGACAACAACAGCGAAGAGAAGTTGTCCAAGCGCTAACAACAGCATTTTGCATTTTAAAAACTATTTAAGCCATTTCATGGAAATACTTTCATAATGCAGGCATAATTAAGGGCTGTAGTTGTAAGCGATAAATGCAAAGCAGCATTAATCGATCATATTTAGGGGGGAACTTTTGAAGTTATCGACTCAACTGGCTTTCTGCATAAACCTCATTTATCTGATCGTTTTAACTAATAATGAAGTAAGTAACAAATAATGAAGTGAATTCAGCAAATCATAATCATAGATATGGTAAAAATGTATAATTATCGATAACTAACCGATAACATAAGGATTAATGCAACCAGCAACTATTTTCTACTGGCCCATTTCTATGAGAACTTCTCATTATACTCTTTAAACGTTCACAATGCGAAAAGAGTATATGGGACTTATGCAATGATTCGACAGTCCAGCCGAGATATGGAATATATACTCCAGAGCACCCTTGTCCCGTAACCTGTTTAGTTTTTCCGATACCTAAGGACGGACAGTTCATTTGACATACATACATACATCAATCTATGGTGATATGGTGTTCTAAGCAATGCTGAAATGCTCCATAGATTTTCGTTAGAATGCACTCGAGAATTTCCTCGATATTTTCCATTAGCATATCGGAAGCTATACGAAATACTATATCAATGATAACGCCATAAACG
The DNA here is from genome assembly GCA_037075265.1 of Drosophila nigricruria. Lineage (NCBI taxonomy): Eukaryota > Metazoa > Arthropoda > Insecta > Diptera > Drosophilidae > Drosophila > Drosophila nigricruria. The sequence goes on from JBAMCI010000053.1 coordinate 1,159,088, forward strand.
ATAATTGGGCTTTTGACATTGCCACCGACAACTCGAAATGCATTTGTTGCTGTTGGCTTATCAGTGAAATATTTTAGAGCTCGAGGCGTGGAGTGGGAGGGAGAGTGGAGAGTGGAGAGTGCAGGAGGGTAGGTTGTTAGGGGGTTGAGTGTTGTTCGGGGGGGTCAACTGCAATTGACCGTCAGTTAGGAAACTTTGTTTGTCGCTTCGATTCATTTCGTTTCGTTTCGTTTTGGTTATTTCAATTTCCAATTTTTATGTGCGTGCATTTTTCACTTAAATAAATTTCATGTTGGCTTCTGCCTTTGCCCACAACCCCAACCCTCGTACCCCTCAAAACCTTCTGTCTCTTTCTTTTATTTTTTTATTGTATATTGACATTTCAATTGCTTTTTATCAGCGCAATTTATTTTCATGTCTTTTTATGGCTGTCTTCTGATTGTTGCAGCCAGAACAACGAGCCACAGACAAGTGCAGAGTCGCAGTGGGTTGGTCGAGTTTCAATATGGAGCTTAACTTAAGCTAACTTGCCTTACATACTATAACTGTACTTACTATATCTACACATACACTTACTCAAAGGTAACATATCGTATCGTCAACTCACCTGTAAAGATATAAAGATAAAGAAATCGATTAGTTAGGTTACTATTAAAGATATATTTGATTATATAATATATCTATAATATAATAGAGGTTGAATAACTTAGATATAACACATTTGATATACATATATTGATATTTTATTCTTCATGGTAAAGGAAATCCCGGACAATACCACTTTGAATTATATGATTCCTATAACTGGTATAATGACATCAACGTTTTTCCTTCCCTAAGTACCTAAATTTACAACACTTTCTCCAGCTTCTTTATTATTTGTTGTCTTCCACCTTTATTTTCTTATATGCTATTCGTAAACGTTTCATCGGCTTCTATTGAAACAATCAATTGGAATTGCAATTTTTCGGGCAATATTGATGAGGCTTTTCACTCTGTCCCAATCGTTCAACTATTTCAATACAGCTACTTATCTTTCAACACATTTGTCTGATCTCTTTACTCTTCATTATCTTCACATTGCCTATTTGTATGCAAGACCCTGTCATTAAAGTTCTATTGAATTCTATTGGAATTATCTATCGATCGAGTTGGGTCACAAATATCAAATTCCTGACTATCATAATTATCTTTATATCCTTGCTCTTCCAACTTCATTTCAACTTGTTCTCTGGGCGTGCTTCCTAAGCGTTTCACTGGCTGCACGAAGAAACATGAAGAAACATAAAGCTGTTTGTAGACCATTTAGCTGAGCTTAGCATTAGCGAACTGCAGCGCGCGCTCTCTCTCTCTCTCTCTCTCTCTCTCTCTCTCTCTCTCTCTCTCTCTCTCTCTCTCTCTCTTTCTCTCTGTCTCTGTCTCTGACTACCCCCCCCCCTCTCTCTCTCTCTCTCCCTCTCTATTTCTCTCTCTCTCTCTCTCTCTCTCTCTCTCTCTCTCTCTCTCTCTCTATCCCTCTCTCTATCTCCCTCTCTCTGTCTCTGACTATCTCTCTCTCTCTCTCTCTCTCTCTCTCTCTCTCTATCCCTCTCTCTATCTCCCTCTCTATCACTCGGCATTATAATTTATGTCGCTGTCTGAAAACTTTATTTTTTGTGCACGTTTCTCATGTCAACGCGTCGACACATCGAGTTAAATGCAAAATGCAAATTCAAATTGAAAATTGCGACACTCAACGAGGCGACACTTGACGAGCTGTCCACAAAAAAGACAGAAAATAAAATAATAATAATAACAATATCCATTCAGCCAGATAGCTAAGCATGCTATGCTCTGGCCAGGGGCGTATACTAAACTATTAAAAAGGGGCTTTCAGAGATTAAGTTTTGTATATTGATGTTATCCGAAGCATAAACGTATGTATGAAAACATATCTATAATATTCAAGTTTGAAATCTTTGAAATATCAGAGTCAATATAAGTATTCAATAAGTTAGAAAAAAAAAGGAAATAGAGCAAATAAATCTTTATTTCAGAATAACTATTTTTTCTTTCTTTGAAAATTGTATTTAAGCTTAAACATATGTAAGCCACACAGAGGCGTAGCTTAGCTAGAAGTGCAAAGGGATTTTACTTGTTGAGAGTTTTTACTTTGATTGACTTTTATTATTACATTTTTAGACCCCTTATACATAGCAAACAAAGCCCATGTTTGAAGCCTTATGAAATGCATTATTTAGACATATACATATATTCACATATATATATATTTATATATACTATATATTTGTTTATATTTGCTTCCCTTTTTATACTCATTCTATACGAAGTGAAAGAGTATTTTGGTTTTGTCCATCTTGCTGTCCGCCTGTCCGTATATATACTCGTAGGCACCCTCGTTTGATAGAGTGTTATATGGTTTATATTTGGGGGCGTGGCAAATCGACAAAAAAAAAAAACAAATGACTTGGAGCTAGAGCTCCAAAATGGAATACTCAAGTTACTAAATACTGCTTCCAGACTGCTCAGAACACATTCAACTGTTTTCAGACCGCGAACGAGTATCATGTAGTCGGTAGTGCCCAAATGCAAAATTTTTACTTGTTATACTCATTCACAAAGTGAAATGAGTATATTGGTTTTGTGCAATGTCCGTCACGCTGTCCGTCCGTCTGTCCGTCTGTCCGTCTGTCCGTATGAACGCAAACCATTTGCACAGTTTTGAAGCTAGAGAGTTGAAATTTGGAATATATACTCGTGTATACCCTCGAATTATAAAGTGTCAAGATTTTCCCGATACGCCCACTAGGGGCGTGGCAAATCGGAAAATGCATTTGCCCATACCTCAGAAACACTACTTCTAGAAGTGCTAGAGAGTTGCAATTTGGAATGTAGACTTGTGTTGACAACTCAAGTTGAAAAAGCTATGGCGGATATATCTACGCCTATTGGGGGCGTGGCAAATCGGGTAAAACTGTATCTTCTACAGTTTTAAAGCTAGAACGCCCAAATTTGGCACGAAGGTTACTGCTATGATTCTATGAAGATTGGCTACAAAACTATATATCCACGCCTACTAGGGGCGTGGCAAATCGGATCTGACTATATAGTGATTTTTCAAATTCTGCTATATTTTGAGCACTAGTGATGCTAGAGACTTGAAACTTGGTATATATACTCGGGTTGACAACCCAAGTTGGAAAAGATATGGCGGATATATCTACGCCCATAGGGGGCGTGGCAAACCGCAAAAGTTTGTAGCTCCTACAGTTTTAGAGCTAGAAGCTTCAAAATTGGATGGTAAGTTACTGGTGAGCTCCTCTATCGATGCGCCAAAAATAATTTTTACGCCCCTTATGGGGTATGCCCGGCTAAAAAATACCCTGTAATTTTCGCATTTTTTGAGTGTAAGCATCCAAATTTCACACTTACGTTACCCTTCACTACATCTAAAAACTGGCCAAAAATTATATGTCTACGCCTACTGGGGGCGTGGCAAATCGGGAAAAACTATACGTATTTCCGATTCTCAGTGAGAAAATCAGAATTATATACAGATATTACTGCTGATCTCCTCTATTGATTTCCAAAAAATTATATATGTACAAACCAATTGTGGGCGTGGCAATGGGCGTGATCTGTGGGGGTGTGAATGAGTATCCCGCAGTCGGTAGCGCCCGACTGCAACGTTCTTACTTGTTTTTTTTTTCAGTTTTGCCAGACGTCCGGTGGAATGTGTCACAAATAATGTTGTGTTAATGTCCTGATATTTTGCTGTCTGGAATTTTATTAAAATAATTTACGAATATCGTGCAATCTCTGAAGCTAACCTATATATATATATATATATACAGATATAGTTTTGATTTAGATACATTAATGAAAATATTTATTATTTATGTCAGCTCACGTGACATTCCTTCATTCAATGAGGCAATTGTGAATGGCTAAGTAGCATATAGATTGATCACAATCAACTGATGTTGAGACTAACTATACAATTGATCGCACTTTACATACTCTGTAAATACTAAACTAACAATTGATCGCACATTACATACTCTGTAAATACTAAACTAACAATTGATCGCACTTTACATACTCTGTAAATACTAAACTAACAATTGATCGCACTTTACATACTCTGTAAATACTAAGCCAAGCCGATTCAAATCTTGATAGAAAATAAGCAAAAAACTTGCTCTCTCAGTTTGATATTAAAATTGATGTAAATTTGATTAAAAGAAATGGAAAGTTTAAATAAAAAGTATATAAAATTTGCACAAAATTTTACCAATTTTTTATTGAGTTATATACAATAATATTATGGCCAGTAAGCGCAGAGTGTATATTACAATAACCAAAAGTCGGATAAGTTTTGACCAGACACGACTTTTGGGAAGAAATTTGAGTCCATTCCAAAATACAATGAAATGAGTAGAAATATTTTGAACACATTTAAAAATACTCCTACAATTGTCAAATGATTTCATAACCCCCTCAAACTCCTGCTTTTTACAGGGTATCCATATGACAAGTATAATAAAGTGCTTCTTGCTTTGATTTTGTAGTGCAAACTGGGAGCAAACGAAGCCACGAACTTTATGGGCGTGGCAGTCACACACACACCCACACACCCACACACCCACATACCTACACACTGTTATCGACAGCAGAGCAAACCTGTGCCACTGCGCCACCTGTGCCACCTGTTGCAGCTTTCATTACAAATGCATTTACTGCAGACAGCACAACCGAGTGTTTGCACGTCCTTTGACAGTTGAGCCCTGCTGGGGCTGGCATTGGATTACAGGATCTGCTGTTGGGACACACAGCAACACGCGCTGGGCCCCCCCCCCCCCTCCGCCACCACTGCCCATGGGGCTCAAGGCCCTTTTTGCTTTGCTTTGCTGGTCGAAATGGCGACGCAATTTCGCTTGGCTAAGAAGGGTGGGGCGGGGCAGGTGATTCTGTGTGGCAAGGGCAACTGAAATAGCAACGCACATGCCACACGCAATCTGTATCGCTTTAACCACGTGCCACACCCACTATGCACCACCAACCACCGCCGTCCATTGGCCATTTGCAACTCCTTTCGACTGCTGAATTATTTTTAAATGCCACAAATATTTAAACAGCTGTCAATTGCGACTCGACAACTCGACTCGAATGCAATTTATTTATGGGTTCGTTAAGGCAAACAATTGCTTCAAAATAAATTTACTTCATATAAATAAATAAATTTTAATTTTATGCAAAGATAGTGACTTCTGTCTGTGCAACGATCGAGACTTGAAATTTTTGATATGCTATATATATTTTTTTAAAAATTAAATTCAAACTTAATACTAAAGCGCTGGCTGCTAAGGCCTTCAGCTTGAGCCTGGCTTATTTATATATTTATTTTTGGGATAACTCATTCGTTTTCTTATTATCGATTAAAGTCGAAGTTTTGATTAAGGTTTAAGCCAAAACTCGAAGACTACAAAAGCTAGAGCTCCCAAATTAAGTATATAGGTTCCGACAATGAGTGCACAATTAGGAGATACTTCCCCCACTTCATATAGCAGCAAAAATGACTTGAAAAGTGGGCTATAAGATTTAATAGTACGATTGAACATTGTGTATTATAGTGTATTAATGATTATATATTTTAGAGTATTAATGATAACAATATAATTATGAATGGCATGCGAATAAAGAAAGTACAATTATTAATTGTCAAAACTGAAATTATTATAAATAGGGAAAAATGCAATGGAAAATGTTATTGAAATTTACAAATAACAATAGATATATAATTACATAGATCGTTATTCGGTAACAAAGTATAACTTTATTTAATAATACTTCGATACTATGGAGTATAAAACTTAAACTTATTGTAGACTACTGCGCCTTGCCACTCTTGTTCAGCTTTAACCGCTTGAGAATTATTACATTGCTTACATTAAAAGTGTAGTGTGGATTGTAGCAAAGTGTGTGTGGATTGGCTACATATGTAATTTATATAAAAGTTATAGAGAATCAAAATTAAATTAGTTTATCAAACAGCTTTGATAGGCAGAAAGCCAAAGATAAAAGCTAGAATATAGAAAAACACTTGATCTTCCAATGTCTAGGACCTAGACCAAAGGTGTGTTACTACAGACTCCTTGCTGACTCCTTTACCAAACAAGATTCAACTGCTTTTGGACCCTGAATGAGTAAAATGCAGTTGTAATGCAAATAATCGCAGAAGCGCAAAAATTAACTTAGATATATGTGTACATATGCATGTATATAGATATCTACATATATATAGATATGTATTTCGAGAGACAGACGGCTGACATGTCAGGCAAACCAGTGAGAAGGTGGATGTGTATGTGTGTGTGTATGTGTGAATATATATATATATATGTATTCAGATTCACACTCATTTAGTTGCGCCCGCCAGTTCAATGAACGACTTGTCGACTCGACTGTGGCTGTTACTCATTTTGGCGTTTTTGTGTGCCGCAAAGTTTTTACCTAATTAAATCAACAAAGCGCTGGAAAAACCACACACACACATGCAGCACAATACAGACACACACACACGCACACACACACAACACACACAGACAATTCGTAAATGGGTCTAAAACAAAAGCTTTTCATAATCAAATGCAATTATTAAGCAAACAAAACAAAAATGTATTAATCAAATTTAACTATATATAATAACAGAGTAATACCAAATTCCACAAAAGTCCTCAAACGACCCATCGCAGACTGAAAAGGATTAAATGGAGGTGGAGGTGGAGCTGGTGGGTTGTCTGCGAAAATATATCACAATTTCGAGTACAAATTTATCGTAATAAAAGTTTAGACAAGTGCGAAATTTGTTTTCATATTTCTTTTTTGCCTTTTTAGTCACATTCTAATTGGCTCGGGACATGTTGGCGACGTTTTGGTTTAATATGCTTAATATACCCTGTATTTTAATATAGCGGGTATGCTGTACTGATATGCTCAACATTTAATTGCAAAGATTTCAAAGTGTTATATAGTATATTTATAGTTTTTGAATATTAGCCAAATGTTCTGGCTCTAACATAGGTAGAAATACATGATTTACGTAATATTTCCTTGGAAAATTTTATTTGAATAATATTTGCACTTTTTACACTAAATTGTTTCTCTAATATTTAAAAAATATTAATTGCAGGGTAATTGCTGCTCAAGCATACTCAAATGAAGCTTATTTTTCCATTACTTTTATATATAAATTTTATTTTAAATTTTATACAGCTTAAAGTTCAAGTACAGGGTATTTGCAAATCAGTCTAGTCAAGCTTAGCTAACTAATTTATTGTTCTAGTTGTAATAAAAACATTCAAATATTTTGTTTTTATGTTCTACATTATACACAGGGTATTTGCTAGTCAATCAACCGCAAACTTATCCAACTGCCAGACATGCCGAAGCCAAACTTGCGAAGCAAGTTGAAGACGTCTGTCCGTGAGGGTCATATGACTTGGGTCATATTTTACAAAATAGAAGTAAATTAGTGCGAAAAGCCATTAATTAGCTCAGCCAACAAAAATCCGAAGAATAAAAAGAAAATTGTTTATGATGTTATTGAGAAAATGAGGAAAATGTCGAAGGAGTGAAGGAGTTATCTTAGTACAAATATAATGTAATGAAAACCTAAGCAACTCAATAGAACTTATCGCACATGGAAAGCTGTGAGCACCAATAGAACGTCTCATTCAGCTGAATCACTCATAGTTCACTGAGTTTTAATTTAGGGAGAAACAAAGATGATGAAGATGAAAATATATTTTTAATTTTCATACTTTGCCCCCAAACGCAAAAGGAGTATATTGGGTTTCCAGTTATATATCGCACTTGAAAATAAATTTGCAAAAAAAAAAAAAAAATTTCGACCGTGAATGAATATTATGCAGTCGGTAGAGCTCGACTGAAACAGTTTTGTTTTTATACCCTGAACCCATTGAAAATGGGAAATCAGGGCATAACGCTTTTGTTCAAATGTATGTTTCAGGCAGAAGAAGGCGTGGCAGACCCCATAAAGTATATATATTCTTGATCAGGGCGACGAACTGAGTTGATTTAGCCCTGTCTGTCCGTCTGTCCGTCCATCTGCCCGTCCGTCCATCTGTCCGTCCATCCATCAGTCCGTCCGGCAGTATGTCTGAATCTCAGAATCTATAAGAGCTAGAGACTTGACACTTTTTTGTAGATCCCTGAAAATTTGTTGTTATCTCTATTAAGTTACACAGAAGTGATTAAACAAAACGTGTGGCCAATTGACAAACGCGTGCATTCAGCATATTCTAAGAATCGCAATTGCTATCGAATTTTGTTTGAATTATCAGACGCTACTTTAACTTAGATTTCTTACGTGGCGCTCGAGCAGTGAATCCGAAAGGATTTCCAACTAGTTATGCAAGCAAAGAAGTGGCGGTGTTGGTAGAGGCGATGCACTTTGCCTTAAAATTTTGGGTTGATTATGAAGGTGCGAGTTTGAATGACACACAGAAACATTATATTTTAGTCGAAGATATTTATAAGTTTACAGTTTTTCTGCTTTAAGATCATTCGCGGTTCATGATATCTCCTAATCGGCTACCTCAACTAGAGTTTTCTTACTTGCTTATTTAGAACAAGTCAATATATACCCATTCTCTACATAATCTTATTCTAAATCTTTTTAACGATTCACAAAATCGAAACAAGCCAAGACTTAAATTTCAATATAATATTTTTTTTACATAATACTTACAACAGCTTTTGTTCCAAGATCTATTTTTCAATTGTTTTATTTTTGCTCGAAACAAAGTTTCGAAAATATGCTAAGCCCCTTTAAGTGGGCCTTGCCAGTGGATCACAAGACAAAATTCCAAAAGTTACATAAATTTAATAGCTCCAATAAACCAAAACCAAAATTCTAGCAAAACATTTTTACAACTGAACAAAGTAGAGCGAAGCAATTCCAGAGATGAAAGGCTTTGCCAATTGGCTGATTAGTTTGAGCCTGGCTCTTTTAATATGGACCATCTTTTACTACTCCCAAATGATGGCTGACAAGGAAGAGGGAGGGCACATGGGTAAGTTCGAGAAAACTTCAGATCAAAGCAACCACATCAGGACTTCATAATCTCTATAAATTCCTAAACTACAACTGACTTTCACACGTGACACAACAATGAACTATAAAATGGATACGAATAATACTTTAGATGACGAGCTGCAGGATCCATTCTCGGAGACCTGCAAGAGTAGCTCCATTGATGTCTATTTGCATTTCTTTTGGATCTTCGCATGCATCTACGCACTGTCAAAGTTCACGGAGTTGTCGGAACGCTATTTGAGCGCGAAGATCGCCTCGAAAGAGCGCAGCTCGGATATGCGCATGCTCAACGAGGAATGGGAGAAGACGCTCAAGCTATACGAACTGGACAAAAAGCAATTGGATGCTCAGCTGCAGGCGCTACGTGAGAAGAATGGAGGCCTGGAGCAATCGATGCGAGATCTACGCGATTGCAATCTGCACTTGATCAGTGAGAATTTTATGCGCACTGTGCTGCAGGATCAACAGATACAGGGCTTGGCTCAACGTGTTCAGGATCAACAGCACTCGAATATCTATATAACCAATCGGCATATACACTTGACCCGGCAGGTCTTTCTCAACGAGGGACAGATCGACCTTGACCGCCAGTTGCGCAATGTGGGCGGCCAGGAGCAATCGTTGAACGTCTGGGTTCAATACCTGAAGATGCGCAAGTGCTATATGGGGCCCATAGCTGATCCAAAGTTGGTGCTAAACAACTATCCGGAGCACATGATGCCCATTGTCATGACGACCGAGCAATTGGCCAAATTGCAGGGTATATTTCGATCTTATATCTTGGAATAATTCAGAACAGTTTGCGTTTCTTTCTTTCTTTCAGGCATGATCTAACAATAGTTCTGTTCGTATATTGATATGGAACACGAATGATATCATCAGATTTTTATTTACCTAAGTTAACCCAAAAAAAAAAGATGCAGGAAATATTGTTTACTGCAAATATGTTAAGAAGACTTTCGTATCATTACTAAAAAGAAGAAAAAGGTAAGTGAAGTGACTCGATATATATATGAATTCACGTATATACATATATCTATCTATGTATATATCTTCCCAGTACAAAAATCTATACGAAATGTTTGTACTTCCTAATGGGAACTTACGGCACGTCTCACACACTCCTTTGTTAAACAAAAATCAACAATCAGCTGTTCGACAGATCACATACTTGCAGCCAAGTGTTACAGATTTAATTGCAATCAAACTATATATGTTTACAAACATTTCGAATGGTATATTAGTGCATTATGTAATATTTATAGTGATTACATAAATAAAACTCGTTAAAGAACTCAAGCTCAGCATAATCGTGTTTACTTTGTGGGAGCTTCTCATAGTTTTGCATCTGGAACTATTGAATATTCGTTGCCAACCTCTAGGAGAAGATCATCTTGATTTTGTTTCCATATTATTTCTGTCATTTATTAGTCAAAACTTTTCAATTTTAAGACCGAAAGAAACTTAATTTTATAGATTTTTCCAATTTCTAATTTACTTACACCAAATTGAAATATATTTTCAAGACTTGTGAAATATTTCTCATATCTCTAATCTGACTAAAAAGTCAAAGCTAAAGATGATAGATTTTTCCTTGACTTTTATTGATTTTATAAGTTTGCCAAGTCAATAAAGTTCCAAGTGTTTCTAGATTTTCGAAGACAATATACAGTTATTCCAGAGCTGGTTTCGTGTTTAATATTTTCCTACATTGACTTTCCTCGATGCCATATTGCAAGGCATAAAAACTTCATAGCATTATGTCAAAGGCAAATGTAAGCTGCTTGAGAAAACAATTTATAGAATTTCAGATGAAATCGTAATACCCAAAGCATTTCTATTTGCTGACAGCTGGCAGCTCAGACGCAACGTCAACATCTGGCGCAGGAGGCGGCAGAGGGACGGGATGGACAGGAAACAGAACGATGACGTTTCACGACGATGACTTATCACAGGCAGTTTACTCGCCCAACCCATTCCAAACGTCTCCCGTCTCCCTCCCACTGCTCTCCGTGTGTGTTTCTTTCCCGCTGTTCTCAGTTGTTTGCTTTATTCGCGCTGGGGTCAGTGGCAGTTATCGGTGCAATTTTGTAATCAGTCGCCGGCTCAAGGTTAACAGCAAAGTTAGCCGCCTGCTCCTGCTCCCCATACTCGCCACACCCCCACACTCCACACTCCACTCTCTCTCTCACACACACACTCTTCTCATTTGCACACTTATTGACAGTCGCCATGTTTGTTTTTGTTTCTTTTTTTTTGCATTTGCATATGCTTTTGTGTTTCTATTTATTTTTGTTCTTTTCACTTTGCTTTTTTCAGTGTATTTCACTTTTCATTTGATTTTGATTTTATTGTATTTCAGTTCGCATTATTTGTTTTTTTTTTTGTGACTTTTTTCTGGGTCATTTGCCCGTCTGGCACTTTGGGTATTTTTTTTGTTCATATTTGTTTTTATTGTCACTTTTGTTAATTTAGATTTATTGCCATTTAAATGCAGTTCCATTGTATTTATTGCAGCCTCAGTTGACAATTTCTCTGAGCCTTTTATTACTATATTTTATTTTCCTCTCTGTCTCTTGCCCATCGATTAGCACTGATTGCGACAAATAAGCCTAATGAGCTCTCTAGACAAGAATCATTTTATTTCTAAAGATTCATTTTTAAGTAATTTGCAAACATTTTCTGGATTTGCATTCAAATTCTTTTCTCAGCAACGATTCTACTGGCTCAATCTTCAAATTGAATTTCAATGCTAAAACTGTTCGTAAATGACAACTCAATAGAATTGTCTTTAAGAATTGCGACTTTTTTATGGATTATAGAGCATATGGGAATAAAATTTAATTTAAATTTACTTAAAACCTTAGACTATAGCCATGACTTGTAGAGTAGAACCAACTTATAAGTCATAACGAACCGCAATGCGTTTCTTCGCATCAGGTTAATATCTATGGTAATTTGGTTTAAGAGAGTTAGCCATAATTCAACTTTGCTAATTTAGCAGGCTTGATGATTATTCAATGACTTAACAAGGCTTAACACTCAACATGTGTTGTAGCACTGCTATAAAGTTATAATAACAGCGGCTGCTGAAGTAGTTTCTACATTTTGCCTTATGCCACTGAAGCTGGGTCCGCGATCTTCGTTTACCTTCTTACTCTAGTAGGGTCCTTCTACTTAGACTTTGATCAGTCGTTGATCAGTCATAGAACGGATTGTTCCCAGAAATTGGGATTGCTTTCTACATCATTTACATACATTTCACACCAACATTTCGTACCTACCCATTCCAAAGTCCACAATTGGCATAACTCTTTTGCTGTTTTATGCTTCAATTTGAATAAGTTTAATCATGTGTGCTCCTCAGAACACTCTCTCTCCCTTCTCTCAATAAAATCTTTGCTTTCAGTTCATCTTTGGGAAATCACTGCGACTTTGCAATATTTTCATTTATTTTTCATTTTATACCCAGAAAATGGGAAATTAGGCTAAATGGCTGTGTGAAAATGTATGCAACAGACAGTAGCTAACCCCATAAGGTATGCATATTCTTGATCCGGCAATCCGTCAGTCCGTCCGTCCGTCCGTCCGTCCGTCCGTCCGTCCGTCCGTCATTCTGTCCGTCCGTCCGTCCGTCCGTCATTCTGTCCGTCCGTCCGTCCGTCCGTCCATCCGTCCATCCGTCCTTCCGTCCTTCCATCCGTCCGTCTGTCCGTCCGTCCGTCCGTATGAATGCAGCGATCTCGTAAACTACAAAAGCTAGAGATCTGAGATTTTATATGTATACTCATGTATACTATACTATTAAGAGCTTATCATTTTTTCGATAACTCATCCCATTTCCATATTATCGGTCAAAATTGAAAGTTTGACATCGTTTTTTAAGCGTGGCTTGTATATCGTAGGAGATACAGATTTCAGATTTACTGTGTAGATCCGCGTAATGAATACAGAGATTTTTTAATTTTCGGATTTTGGATACCATCCTTAATTATTTCAAATACTAGTACTAGTATTACAAATACTAGAGGCAAATGCACTCATATGCATGTCATTGTCACTTTCTTAAAGTTTGATAAAAAAAATGTCCATCTACAAGAAAAGTTATTCCCCTTTTCGCTGGGTTCAGGGTATCTCCTAGTCGATCAGCTTCAACTAGAGCACTCTTACTTGTTGTGTCTGTCCTCAGCATATAACAAACTTATATATTTCTCTGTCAATTACCAATTACCTAAAATAAACTGTTGTAGTCAAGACTCTGCACTAATGTCGTGCTCAAAATATTTCCAATATTAGATTAAATATATCCTTCATCCATTATACAGATCCATTAATAGCTAAGCTTAATATGGTTTCATTGTTGGCAAACACTGGGCCACAGCACAATCCCTGAAGCACTTTGCCACATTGTTTCGTACAATTATATATAACACTGCACACACTTTCTGGGTCATGGCTAACAATGTCAACAACGTCATTCGGTTTACCACCCGCATACTCCCACATATATATATATATATACATATATATCTATATATATATATATATATATATATGGACGAAAGCTTCTCGCTTAGTAGTTTTAATTGTTTTGCTCGACATCGCTGACACCCGCTAGCCCCTACCGCAGCACCTCTTTCCAGCAGCCCCTCTCTCCATTCTCTCCATTGCTCTAGGCAGGCGCTTACATAAAGCCAGATATGACGCAGTCCCTTGAATTGTTTTCAGCCAAGCTCTACGTCAACAGCAACCGCATACAAAATTCGCATTATTTATAGCGACCACGCCCACAACATAGTTTACAGAATTGTTACTGCGACGCACTTTGCACTATTTTTATTTGCATGACATTTGCATAGATAATTTGTTTACGCATCCCAGAATTAACCCATAAAGCAGAAGAGAATCGAATAGAAGAGCGCAGCATGGAATCGAATAGAACCCAAGTCTAATCGTTAATTGGCACACTAACCCCAAAACAAGTGGGATAGATACAGGCGTGCTGTTGCCATTGGCCCCATTTCGCTGACTGATAAAAATAGTTTATCAAGGTTGTTTGTTTGCAAAAAGAAAAAAAAAACAACAAACAAACAAACACACACAAAATTATAAAAAAAAGCAACAGGCAGACAGCAAAACGAAAGCGAAATGGAAATCGAAAGCATGAGAGTGCTTTAATAATAATAATAATAATAACAAAATAAGTGCCCCACACACACAAAAGCCTAACCGAAACCCATAAAAGAGACAATAAGAGAGGCAAATGCAAATAGACAGCTAGAGAGACAGATAGAGAGAGAGGGAGAGAAAAATATAGCCGAAGTTGAAATACTCTTATGTAGAATAATTGAAGCATATCTCATGTAGAGCATAGTACTATCTTTCAAATGCTATAGAAAGATAGTACTATGCTCTACATGAGATATGCTTCAATTTTTCTGAAATTTATATATATATTAATAGAAAAGGATTTTTGAAATTTGTTTATATGAGAATATAGATACATATATATATATATATATATAAATATATTTATTATATATATATTGGAATTTGTGATAGTATGTAGTTTGAATACTATCGATATTAAAGTGAATTAACCACACAAAATTATAATAATATCTCATGTTATCATCCGCATATAAAATGAAGAATATTTGAATATTTTCTATACAGAAATATTTATTTTAAATTGTGTAATTGAGTATTAATATGAATATAAAGATAAGTCATATCTATTCTAAAAAACAGAAATACTAAGAAAAAAGTTAAAAAGAAAACAAATCTTTGTTCTATTACTTAAAACATTTTGAGAGTGATCTACACATACATATACATAAATGGAATATCAAACAGTTAAGGCTGGAAGATTATCAATATACAATATATTAATAGCTATCTCCAATGTATATGATATAATATATATATGTTGGAACAGTCAGTTAAATTTTCGATTAATCAATGAACTTAATTGCAATCAACTTGAATCGAATTTTGAATATGAGAAATCAGCTCTTAATAAATAATTTATTTGATCGCGCTCTAACACAGTGACATAAACCAATAGACATTGATAAAGTTCAACTAAAGCCCGAGTGCTTACACAATATATGTATATATTTATAGTTGAAACTAGAAACATCCTCTGACATCCTCTGACATCCTCTGACATCCTCTGAAACCCTCTCACACCTTTACTAAATATCTAACGCTTTCACCCATTAATTTCTCTCACATGTATCAAATTTGTTCACATTTCCGTAATACCCCACACCAAAAATATTTATCACACATTGCGAAACGCAACATTAATTGAAAACGACCTTGAGATAATGGCCTCATTTATGCAGAGATATCTGTGTTTGTATTCGAGGCAAATTCTTTGCTTAGCTGCTAAATGAACCAGGAACCGGGTCAACAACAATTGAAATTATCTATTTAAATGTTTACAATAGGCATTAATTGAACATTAGCAATAAAATAAACCACATTGCAAAGAGAAAGCCATATGCCTACGCAGGAATATGTTTATGTGATATATCAAATCAAATATATTATTTATTTATACATTTTTTGTATCTTTTTATTTTGTTACTTTTCCATAAGCATTAGGAATTTAGAACAAGTAAAAAAGACTTTAGTCGGGGATGCCCGACTAAGAGATCCCTGAACCCCGTCCGGTCTGTGTTTTTAAATATACTCCAAAGCTTGTACCTGCATGTAGCGAATCTAAACTAAAGCAGTTGATAGCTCACAATCAATAGCGCCATCTAGCGAATCTAAACCAAAACTTGTAATTCTTAGAATATGTTAGAATATACGTATTTCAATATGTGTGTGCACATATAGGAAAACTGCGTACGCTTTTCGCAGCTTACCATGTGCTCTTGCCTATTGGTTTTTGTTTTGTTTAATAACTTCTGTGTTACTAAATGGATTTTAATCAAATTTTCAGCATATGATCATCGTATTCTATTAAAGATTTGCCATTTTATAAAAAATGCAAAACTCATTCACATATCGGATATATTTGCAAGTGAACTTCAATTTTAAGAATTTGGTCAAATTTGAAGCCGGTATCCAAAATATAACAAAAATCAAAATTGTATAAAATTTCCATGAAACTAAATGCAAAATTTGGAGACTCTAACTCCAAAGATGTGCGAGATATAATAAAATAGCTGCAGTTTGATACGGTTTTTAATCGATAACATTATAACGGGATTAGTTTTCGATTTTTAGAAACAAATTCGATCTTTGTCTGCAGGGACCTACAAAAAAAATTCATGTCTCTAGCTTTTATAGGTTCTGAGATCGAAGCGTTCACACATACGGACAGACGGACGGACGGATGGACAGACGGACATGGCTATTTCGACTCAGCTCGTCTAGCTCATGGGGTCTGCCACGCCTCCTTCTGCCTATTGCATACATTTTAACAATACCATTTCCATTTTCAATGGGTTCATAGTCTCAGATCTTGGATACCCTTGTGCTTTGGCAAATATACAAATATAACTGACAAGAAAGAAAGTTTGATTAAGAAAGTCCATCGACAAAAAAATTTGTTAAATATTTAATTTTTTTTATTCAGAGGATCTCCTAGTCGATCAGTCTCGATTCAAGGAAAGAAGAAAGGTTTCAAAATTTCGATATATTCTAAAGCACCAAACTAAAATATCGATTTTTATCGATAAGTTATTGGTTATAGCGTAAGGTACGAATAGGAATATATATCTACACTTATAAGTCTCGAGAATTGGTGCTTTAAAGTCAGACAGACGAACCTAATTGCCGACTGACAGAGAAGCACACATACTAAATCGACTCAGCTTAGGTTTGCATGTGCAACGCCTCCCATTTTCAGATGGCTTCAAGGTATACAAAAATTAAAAAATATATATAATATATATTTGCACATTACACAAATTAAAAGCTGATAAAAAGTCGATATTTATTGAAGCATTAAGAAGTTCATATATATATTGAACACATGTTCAAGTGTCAGAGAAAAGGGGGAAGGGCAGGGGAAATGGGGATCAACAATAATAAAATTCTGTTAGCAGCGAGAGCAACCAGTTTTCGATTTTCAATTTGCAATAAGAAGTCAATTCGATATACAGAAACAGAAACAGAAACAGAAAAAAGGAAAAAAAGCAAATGTGAAGTCGAATGCGAAATTGAGACAAATAAATCAGCATTGACAAACGGCATCATAAAAATTCAATCAACCGAATTTCTGAGATACAGCCGAAATATTGTCAATTATTGCAGCAGGTTCAATAACACCGCAATGCTAAATTCCATGGAATATCTAAACAGCTGACAGATTCAGACTCTCATGCGTCATATAACAAAACAGCGAAGACAAAAGGAAAAGAAAGAGAAAACCAAGAAATGGAACGAAGCATTGAACTTGAAATTTGGCATAGAAATCAAAATAAATTGGGAATTTTTTAATAAGCAACAAAAATGCTGTCAACGATAATAAAACGGTGACCAAATAGGTAGCTTAGACAAGGAAATAGAAAACAAATAATGAATGCAACTGTCGGAAGTAGAAGGCAGCTAGATACCCTGCATATGCAATATGCAATATTCAATCAGATTGTAGCTATATCTATGTATTTCATTCACTATGTATTCATTTTATGTTTCATGATCTTTATATAGTGCTTTGGTCTATATGCCCCACTTGACCCATTCACACAATAATTGCTATTACTCATATCATTCCACTCTTTATCTTATCCTAATCACTATAATCTTGAATATATCTCTATGCAACTGAACATTGTTTTCAACAGCTGTTTCTATAAACTGAATTTCTAATATATTCTTATAGCAATAAGAGCTCGAAACTTCATTTTATTTCTTCAATTAACTACATTTGGATTGATATAATTTTTAGCAATCAATCTACTCAAGTATTTTTCTAAATTACAGGGTATATAACAGGCATTTGTGTTTATGGGTCAATGTGCTAGTTTCTGCCTGAGTCGGATATTTAGCGAAAAAAATAAAATAAAATAAAATTCAAAAATAAAAAAAAAATGTTGCTCGAGCGTCGAGCGTTGACACCTTATTCCAGCAGGCAAAAGATTCTAAACAATACATAACCGCAACGCAAACACAGTTCATTCACAGACGGGAGAACAGATGCGGACAAATGGGGCGATTAGCCAGATAAGGGCTTAAAAGATATGCCTCAAAGTCGATGAAACGGTGTCGCAATGACAGAACAAAAGTGAAAAGACCAACAACAACAGCAATAAGACTAAAGTGAGCAGCGCGCCCAATGAAATGTTTATTTACCCAAAAATTAGGGTCAGGGCTAGAGGCAAATGACGACAGCAGACAGACAGGCCTGCGGGACGAAGAGAGAGCGAGACAGACTGCTTTCTTATCCGCCTGTCTGGAGCTTGCTATTGTGTACATATATATATGTGTGTGTGTTTCTGTGTCATGCGAAAGCGAAAATATTTTATAAATACATATTGAGTTAACTGCCCCTGCCCCCTTCCATTGCCCCCTATGCAGCCCTATACACCCCACACTCTTGGCAAAAGTCGTTCATAAGTCTCAATTCTAATTTCGTTTGAATGCTGCCCGAATTACGCTCTCTGGTTGACTCTGTCTCTGTCCTTCGCACGCACACTTCGACCCACCGTTTGCAGCTGTCCTTGTCTTGCGCCAGACACACATTTTCAACAAAACAGCCGAAAGTCGAAAGAAAAAACACAAAATTGCAGCCCGCCGGCCATTTTGTTTTTTTTTCGGCAATTTCATTTTGCCATTGTTCTGCTGCTGTTGCTGTTGCTGTTGCTGCTGTTGTTGTCGTCGTTGACGTGCTGTCTGCTGCCTCTCGCGCCTTCGCTTTGACGCCCCCATCGGCAGCTCACAAGCCCCCTTGTTGCCCAGCACACCCCCAGCACAACGAAGTCAACCTCGCGTAGTCGTTTTACAGTTGTTGTTGTTGTTGTTCTCTGAAGCGCGCTAACGTGTCGGAGTCAATTTTGTTGCTGTTTTTTGTTCTTTTTCTCGATTTGCGCACATATTAGCAATATTCTCGCTTTGCCTGTCTGCTGCATTTTGTCATTGTTTGCATCAACTTTTTCGATTAATTAACATTAACATTGCGCTTTTAATTACAGATTTTGTTTTGTGGATTTGGGAAATTTTATAAAATTAATTTCATAAATTTCGGACATTGTAAAGATGTGTCGAAATGAATAAATATAATTCTTACAATTTTCTTTATAAATCATTAACGGTCCTGTGGCGCAATGGATAACGCGTCTGACTACGGATCAGAAGATTCCAGGTTCGACTCCTGGCAGGATCGATCTTTTTGTACGAATATTTTTATATATCCTACGCATATCAAACTTTAAGCTGATAGAATTTTTTTTTAATATATATATTTATCATAGCTAAAATTTACGTTCATTGAAATGTTCAGACATTTTATTATATTCTATCAGTTTAAAGTTTCATAAATAATATTCTTAATGCATATATAAATATGCATAACGATTTTGAAAATAATTTAAATACATAATTATTTCAAAAATAACAAAATAGAAACTTTCGCCCAACGTGGGGCTCGAACCCACGACCCTGAGATTAAGAGTCTCATGCTCTACCGACTGAGCTAGCCGGGCACTTGCCAATCAGACGTCCAAAACGTAACTTGTACGCAGATCAAGAACTATTTACAGAAAGAACTACATTAGCTGAACATAGAATATACTAAACAAAAAAAAAATAAAATAACTACAAATATATAAAGAAAAACGAAAGCGAAACAAATGTAAATAAAGGCGCAGATGCCTTCGGTGAGTTGTTGCCCAAATTGAGGCCACATTGAGTATACGTAATTTTGTATTCTTTCTAATTCAGGTCAAACTAATTAGTAGCTCCACAATTGATTTCGTGTCGCTGATTACCTGATTACCTGCAGCACTCTACTCATTCGTCTCACCCGTCTGCTGATTAGCCGCACGTAGCCCAAGTGTAGTAGTAAAGTTATCTCTACAACTGCTTACAAACACAACTAACACTTCAGCAACCCCCCGTGAACACTCCCCTTGTAATGCATGTAATTGCAATTGCATTGTAGTTGCATTTTAATTGTCCTCTTCCATGTGCTTTAATCAGTTTCGGTTGGCTTTTATAATTTCACTATGCATTTCATTCATACAAACGTTGTGGCGCTATTCACTATTCGCCTCTCGCTCGCTCACTCGCCTGTTCGCTCGTTCGCTCGTCTGCTCTTCGCATAGAAACTACAAACAGCGGCAAGAGCAACAACAACAACAACAACAACTATTCATAGATTTCTATTTCATTTCACCCTGACCCACCGCAATAGTTTTCATGTGTACCCCTTTTTTGCAGTCGACGTCGCCGTCGACGTTGTTGGCAGCGGCGTCAACGACTGCAGCGACTGAAGCACCAACAACTATTTATGGCAATTTTTATTTTCGCTGCTTTCTTTTGCTATTTTACGCGCACGCCTCTGTCTGTGTGTGTGTGTGTGTGTGTGTGCGTGTGTGTGTGTGTAGTTGTATTTGTATTTATTGTTATTTTGCTGCTCTTGATTTAGTTTATTATTATTAGGTCTATGCTAGTTTTATACAGGGTATTTATGGTATTTCGCTGTAAACTTTTTCGTGAAATTCAGAATAACAAATTTTTGTGTTTATTTGTGAAATTTATTTAAAATATATAATATTATTTTGAGTATAAAGTTGGTTGACTTTTCGACAGAACTTTTAACTGCAATTTATACAAAATTTCATATTTCAGCTGATTTAATTCAAAAACATTTTGATTCGTATTCAAATAGTTTCGAATTGTATTATTTTATATAATATTTTATTATATTATATTATACTATATTATATATTATTTTATTATATCGTTTAAGTCATGCAACATTTGCTGTAGTGAAATTTCTTTTTAAATTGCCAAAAACGTTTTGCATAAAATTTACAGGGTATTTAGCAAGCAATTCTTTAACTATAAAAACTATAGTTTTCTATTTATTTTTATTTTTTTATTTTTTATTTTTTTTTGTCTGCGGTTCATTGAGTTTCAGTTGCGATAAAGCGACGCCGAAGCCGGCGCCGGTGCCGGCACATGCCACGCACTTTTTACGCACAAAATACATAGACACGCACACACACACACACACACACACATCCACACACACACACACGAACGACAATAAAAACATTGGGGTAGACAGACGCATACATTTAGCAAGTGCGAAAATCTCTTGCAGACAGCTTTATGTGTATTGTACGGCTGTGTGTATATATATATATATATATATATATATATATATATATATATGTGAGTGTGTGTGTGTGTTTGGTGCGTATGACGACGCATGACTCATTACGCATACGCCGCGTAGTCTGCGACGCGCTTAAATAATTCTTTTTTTTTGTTTATCAGAAAACGTATTACATTTCCAGCCATTGAAAAGTTGTGTAAAACATTGAAATTAATATTTGGATAAAGATTTGAATAAAGAAAAGTGCAAACTGAAAAATGCAGAAATAAATTATTATTATTTGTAATAATTTAAAAAAAAATAGCTAAATGAGGTGCAAACGATAAAAAATAAAAAACAAATGTTTAGGTGTAATAATAAAAATAAAAATAAAATAATTAATTGACAAAAAATAAAAAAAATAAATGTAAATGTATTTTTTTTTATATAAGTATTTTCTCATCGTTTTCTATTAGGCGTAAATCACAATTCTGCGAATAAATTAAAACTAAGTAATTATAAATAACAAATAACAAATATATAAAAGAAAAATTTTAAAAAACTAAAATCAAATTTGATTTTAGTTTTAGATCTTTTAAGAGGAACTTAACTATAAAATATGAATCACTTTTGCACAAATCTCACAATATTTATCTAATCATAATATAGAAAAATTTAACAAATATATATACGTTGTGTTGATGAAAATAGTAGGGCTGCATTTTATAATTTTTAAACCAAATAAAACGGAACTTGAAACGGAAAGTTAACCACTTTTTGTTTAGTGTAAAATGCAAGGAAGAGAACTGCGAAAAAAAACCTTCAGAATTAATTTGCTTTTGAAGATTTTAGAGAATAGTAGTGCTGGAAAAAGTAGTGCAAGATATAAGAAGATAATAAAAAATATTTTTAAAATTAAAAATTTTAAATTTGTTTCTTTTTCTCAAGCCGTGAAGTGCACATTTTCCTAAGTGTATAACAAAAAAAAAACATATCTAAACTTATAAAAAAAATTGTCAGTTTTAATATTCGCTCAAAATATATATATAACTGTACTAAATACATATGTATTTCGTGTGCATATAATGAAATGAATTTTTCTGTTGCCTTTCTCGAGCTTTTGCCAAATTACTCATTTCGAATTTCATACTTTTCTTTTTTATTTTTTTGTAATATATATTTTCGTGTGCCTTTGTTCTGACATCTTGTGTGCTGTGTGTGTGTGCTGTGATTTGAAATGCTTTGTTCGAAAATGTACACACACACACACACACATATGCATAATACCTATACCTATGCATATGGCGAGTCTCAGTATCTGTAGCTGAACACATCTGTATCTGTATCTGTAAGCATTATACGTATCTGTTAGGTACACATGCAGTTTGCTTTTTATTGCTGTTGTTTTCGTTTGTCTCTTTCACTTTTTTTTTTTTTGTTCATTTTAGGTATATATATTATCAGAATTTACTGCGCCTTAGGTTCATTGTTTTCGACACAGAAATAATGCCGAAAAAGTGTTTGCAATCCACTCGAACTTGTGTTTATTCGTCCTTATAAAATATATATATATATACAGGATTTTATTTACATTTAGTAAAGATATAAACATTTATTAAATATAAATTAGGAATATATATAATGCTTTTTCGTATACTTGATCTGCTCTCTCAGAGCCCAACACACAAAAGCTGATTGCTCTGACACTCAACTCTAACTCTCTCAATGGCTAAAGACATTTATGTAGTTGAGTTATGGCCAACAGCAGTTTCTTTTAATAAATGTCATCTTTTGTTAGTCGAGTGCATTGCCTCGCATTATTTAGCAATTAATCATTGGCTACCTATCTAAGCCTATAGCCTATAGCCATAGTGCCATAAACATCAATCAAATATCGAGCAAAAGAAAAACAAACAAAACAAATTCCCTCTCTGTGCCAACGACACCTTCTGGCCGTTCATTTAATTAATGGACGTTGTTTTCTCTATTTCTGTATTTCTGTTTGTGCTAAAACTTTTACTACATCTATACAAACACATATATACATATATATCGCATATATATTAGGGGTATATATTCGTTGCACTCGGTTGCGCCATTTGTTGAGATAAGCGTCGACGTTTCGAGCTGTTAAATTCATTTCAATTTGAAAGCGAGAGTATACAAAGTACATAATGAATGTTTACCAAGAACAAATACAGATATGTGCATATATATATATACATACATTTGTATATATGTTGTCTATGTGTTTGGATTTGCCACTGCAATGCAAATATACATACATACATACATATATATATATATATATATATATATATGTATTTATAAGCTGTTTAACTCGACTTCTAGTTGAAATATTTTTGCAGTTATTAGTCATTTGACATTACGAAGCGATTTCACATGCCTTCCAAGTGCTATGGTATGTAAATATATAAATATGCAATTCATAAATCTATATTCATATATATATATATATATATATATATATATATATATATATACATAAATTTTGAATTAGTAATTGCATTATTAAATGTATAAAGTTGTATAATAAAACAATGTGAAATTTACTTTCGCCAAAGTGGAATATAGGTGAGAAATGAATAAAGTAGATCTTTAAGTTATTAACTATCACAGAAGGGAGTTTATTTTAAAATTTTATTAATATACAAAAATTATTGATCTGTTGATAATTACGATTTTATTTATCAATCTTATCATCAGAGCTTATATGCGCTGCTATTATTTTGAACACAGCTGTACATATACATATAACTAAGAACATTAAAATTAGATTATACTCCAAGATAAACTATTAAAAGTAGGCAACATTTTAAGCTCGATCAAGCAAGAGTAAAGTCAATAAACTATAAAAAAAAGTCTACCCTATTGCTATCTGCTGTCGACTCTTCCTTTCTTAGCTTAGATCAGCTGTAAGATGAGATCATTATCTGAGTTATTTATGTGCCAGCTGATAATCCCATTCATTGATAATAGAACAAAAATCGCACCTAGGCAATTAGCCAAGCAAAAGAAAAGCCAAAACGAGAATATCAAACATATGCGAAAAACCAAAATATTTTCAATTTATTTTTAGTGTTTTAGCATTTTGACTTGTTTTTGCTTTCAGCTTTCAGCTTTTTGCTTTTTGCTTTTTGCTTTTAGCTTTTTGGCGGCCATTTTTGATGACGCGGGCATTGAATGACATACTGTCACACGAAATACACAAAACACTGAGAGACAGAGAGAGAGAGAGAGAGAGGGAGATAAAGCTACACAGCTGCAGAGGCATGTATATGTATGTGTGACTGTGTTGATCGAAAAAGTTTGTATTATTTGTGTTTATATGTGTTAATGGGTCTCTGACCTGATTTAATAATAATAAATATCATGACAGGTCCACATGAGTGTGAGTGCATTGTATAAATACAATCCAAATAAATATGTGTATATATGCATGTATATATATACATATGTACAGAATATATATATAAATATATATCAGCTCAAGTTTTATTCCTTTATTAATTAATAATTTTTTTAAATTTATTTTTTATTGCCTTTTACAATTGTTAATATTTATATTGGCATTTTTAATATAATAATAATAATATATAAGATTTAATAGTTTATACCTACAACAGGTGTCAGTCCCTAAAATATAAAGTGGAAAGAGAGTAGCACTACTCCATGTCTAATGCCTTTTCAACTAGACTTCCACTCTCATTGCCTATCAATAAATATTATAAAAATTTAACAATTTTGCTTCATCACCTCATCATTTCAATAATCCTAAAAGGACAGTTCAGTCTATTTGTATTACTCAATAAGTACTCAAGGCGTTTATAGACATCATAGGAAAAGAAAACATCTAAAATAAGCCAGAGACCAAAATG
Source organism: Drosophila nigricruria (assembly GCA_037075265.1). Lineage (NCBI taxonomy): Eukaryota > Metazoa > Arthropoda > Insecta > Diptera > Drosophilidae > Drosophila > Drosophila nigricruria. The sequence continues at coordinate 1,184,391 of JBAMCI010000053.1, forward strand.
AAATAACTGTTCCACATTTTCAAACAAAAGATTAAAGACGACCAATTTATGAAAATGATTCTACTTAAAAAGAAGCCAAAAATTTAAAACATTTTTAAAATAAAGGCAAAATATTTTGAAATTTCAATGAATCAAATATGTTTATTATAAAGACGTATTTCTATATATAAATATGTGGAGAGTATAAAAGAGAAGGCGACTATTCTAAAGGGGTGTATAACGAAATTACCTATGGGTATAACATATAACACTTGTGCAACTTGAGAAGAATTAGTGTTTAATCAAACTAATTATATGAATAGTAATAATAATGATTATAATAATAAAAATAATAATTATAATAACAATAATAATAATAATAATAATAATGATAATAATAATAATGATAGTAATAATAATAATAATAATCATAATTATAATAATAATAATAATTATAATGATAATAATAATGATAGTAATAATAATAATGATAATAATAATACTAATAATAATAATTAGAATAATAATAATAACAATAATAATGATAATGATAATAATAATAGTAATAATAATAATAATAATAATAATAGTAATAATAATATTAATAATTATTAATATTTATTTATTTCATTTATTTATATTATTATTTATCTGCATATTGAATGATAAATATTCATGTACAAACCTAAAATCAAATATGCCTAAACACTCTATAAATACCTTGCTCCATTTACCTTTCCATGGGCACGCCCACTGCATAGTTCAATATGCCCCACACGCCTCTTTTACGTGAAATTCGCAAACAGCAAAAATTTAATGGGAACAAAAAAAAAATATTATCAACAGAGTCTGTTGATATTTTGGCGTTCTCGAGGGAGCTGAACGAGTGTGTGTGTGTGTAAGAGTGTGTGTATGTGTGTGTGTGTGTGTTTGGGAGACAGTGTGTGTGACCTTGAAAACGGTTGCTTTGTTGTTGCCACATTTTTTGGAAATTATCGCGCGTGTTCTGACTGTAGCTGTGGCTGTGTGTTCGAGTGTGTGATTGTGTGAGTATCTGTGTGTATATATCTGTCTGTGTGTGTGTGTGTGTGAATGTCTGGCTGTATTGATGAAATGAAAGTAACTGCTGTTGCGGTTACTGTTGCTGTTTGTGCTGCAGGCAGCTTAAATTGAAATGCGCTCGCAATTATCGCCACATTCCCCTCGCCCTCGCCCTCACCCTCATCCTCGCTGTGTGCGCCACCCCCTTCACGCCACTGCCCCGCCCATGCCCACAGGAAATTAATTATCTTTTTACAGAGATGTACGATAAACTTTTGCGCCATATAAAAAGCCAAAGTTCGCTGTATTAATTCAAGGCCAAGTGCAAAATACCTATGCACATACATATATACTCTATATATATATAAATATATTGTGAATATGTATATATACATATATCAGCTGCAACAACAACAACAACAACAACGACGACGGTTGAGTATAGAAATACAGCGCAAACAGCGAAAGCGCAACTGAAAATAAGTAAATATCTATATACAAAAAAAAGAGTGTAAAAACAACAACAAATTGACAAAGCGCACTCAGAGCGAGTCTCACTAGGAGAGAGAAAGAGTGAGAGAGAGAGAGAAAGAGAGAGAGAGGGCGAAATATTTAAATCTTTTTCGTTTACTCTAAATCTAAATAGAGACTGCAAAAAATTGATTTCAGCTCATCAATGGGCCAATGAGCTCTGCTGAAGAGAAAATTAATCAGTCTACAAATTTTAGCGTTAAACACAATATTTTGAAAACAATTTGAAACGAATATTAATTACAGTTAATGCAATTTTTTATTAATTTAAATGTTTTTGGGTAGAAACTGAGATACATACATATGCACTTCAGAACTTGACAAAAAGATAAATAAATACATTTTTTTTAATTTTTTATTTTTATATATTTTTTAACTTCTTACATGAACGGCCCATTTTCAAAGCATCTCTTTAAAATCTTCAAAATAAAATTCATTTTGACGGTTTTTTTTCGCAATTCTCTTCTTTGTATTATATTCTAAGCAAAAAGTGGTCATTTATTAATTATTCAACGGAAAAAGTTTCGTTTCAATTGGTTAAAGTTAAAGTTTTGTATAGTGTAGTGCAGCACTACTATTTTTAATGGACACAACTGTATGCATTAAGTTATGTAATTACTATTTCGAAATATGCTTGGAAATTGGACATTGTAACATAACGGTGCATGGTTGCTCACACAGCGTTAGTTCTGCTAGCCAAACCTGAGGAAAACTTGGGAAGCAACCAGCTTCGAGATGGTACAATTGGTCTTTGGCTATATGTATATGATTTTAATTACCAGATCATTCAATCATCATTTTGATTATTATTATCATTGTATTATTATTGCTGCCGAATCCATCTGCATTTACTGGAAAATGCAATGGACTTTCTTAATTACTTTCTTTAACTGCGGAAGGAGGATAGAACAGAAAAGACAAACCTGGCAGAAGCATTCTGTGAGGTTAAACTAGACCATAAGAGAAGCCATAGACAAAGATGTTAGCTTTGCGGTGGAAAAAGTGGATTGAAGCACATAGAAGGGCTCCTTTAAGGCTAATGCGGGATAACGCCCAGTTCACAGTTAGGATGAAGTCCAAGTAAGAAGAGATTCTTATTCGATAAGCAGCAACTGCAGGACAACACACCGATCAGAGTCTAAGAGATAGACAACCTCATCATTATTATTTACATTTCCCAACAAAACTATTATTAGAATTATTATTATTTGATTATCTTTCCTATCATTCATTATGCTTACCATTAGCATTATCATTGCTAATGCAAGTTTTTATTGATGTGATATTATTACTATTTGTATATTTCAATTATTCCGTATTTGAGAGATCCTCAAATAGTTGATCTCCTTATTGCTCGCATCTCTATGGATAACTGTAAATTATGTTTTCATAGTTTTGAACTTTCCATACAATTTGTTGCTTTGTTGTTTTCCTTTACAAATTTATTCCAAGTTTTTCCCCTCATTAATGCCAATCAAAGCTGTGCAAAATATCCCAATCAGCCGGACACAACAAATTTTGTAGCCGTTGCCTTGATAAATCCCCATTCGTAAGGATGGACCCAGGATTACGACAAAATAAACCGAATGCAAATTGAACTGTCAACGAAATCCCCAACAGCAAGAAATTTTAATCCTGCGTACGTGTGTGTGTGTGTGTGTGTGTGTGTGTTGGTGTGTGTGTGTGTGCAACTGGGGCATAAACAACTAAAATCCATTTGCGGCACGAAGCTCACGTATTTGGTCTAAAATGCTTTCTACAACATGTTTTCAGCTGTGGGCGTGGCAGGGGCATATTTTATTGGGTTCCTAAAGAGCATTAAGCAAACGTCGTTATCATCATCACGATCATAATCATAATCATCATCAACATCATTACGATGTTATTTAAAAATTCACATGAATTTCAAGGACAAACTCAGAAACTCTGCACAATTTTCGACTAACTTCTGAGGTTGGGCCATATATATGTATGTATGTATATATTATATATATATAAATATATATGTATATATGCATGTTTTTCGCTTCTTCTTCTTCTACTGCTTTTTTTGCAGGAATTAATTGTGCGGGTTCTCTCTGCACGTCACTCACACAAGCTAAAGCAGTTGCACTTACAGTTCTATATATACATACATACATATATACAATTCTATATTTATATACATACATGTGTGTGTGTGTGTGTGTGTGTTTGCCTTGATATGCGCGTTCAAAACAGGAAAGCCAAAACCCGCCTCAGCGTCAACTTCTCATGTGTGCTAATGGCATTTGGCCTATTTATGCTTCCACGTATTCAATACACACACACACACAGCACACACACACACACACACACACACACACGCATAGAGTTCCATTTGGCTTGGGATATTAGGTAACGCTTTGCGCTCCGGGGTTTCAAATTTGTTTTTAACCCTTTAAACTGGAGCGGGGTAAGTTTTTTTTTTTTATTTTTATTTTTATTTTCGGTTAGTTTAACGTTTTTTTTTTGTTTTTGTGTTTTTCGTGCCTTTTTGAGTTGTGTCGATTTGCTTCTGCAGTTGAAAGTTAATTGGGTTACAAGCGCAGTGGGTTAACAGGGTGTTCCACGGAAAGTAGCTGAAGCTTTCGCTAGTCAAAGCTGAATACAAATGAAAACAAAATCAATTCAGCTATGCAAGACTGATCACTGATAACCAATAAAAGTGATCTTTATATCTGAGATATATATATATATATATATAAGATATTTACCCCTCTTATTTATGTTAATTATAATCTGACATTTATTGTAATTTATACAGTCTAAGTAGGAAAGGTGAAGGGCCTGTACTCTTAATTATACATATTAAACACTAACACTTGTGTAATACATGAATTCATCAAATAAAGTGTCCAATATAATAATAATAATAATAATAATATATAAGATATATGTATATATAATTCACTCATTCAGCCTATCTATTACTATACAATGGAGTTATTCGAATTCAAAGCTATCATTTCGTAGATGCTTCTGTCTGCTGCAGGCTGTAAGCAGTCAGATCGAGACACTACATCCCTTATGCACTGCGTGTTATCAGGATACAATATAGCAACTAACTCTCATTTGTTAGTTTTTGTTTTCCAATAGTTTTCTATTTCCTATTCTGGTTATGCAATCGGTATATAAGTTCTATCCGACAATCAGAGTTACCAGATTTTGCGTGTAGGCCACGAAATTGATCTGCTTCAAGGAAAAAGTTACTATGAGAAGATATTTAGACTTATCTTTGGTGGTAAACCAAATATTTAAGCTTACTGAACTATATGGACAACAAATCACTATAAAAGCTGACAGACATAGGGAAACTATTATTTATTTTCTTATTTGAAAAAACTTCATTGGGAGTAGTATCCCAGTTAAACTTAATATTAAAAGATATTGATATTGACGATCAAAAACAAATGTTATCAACTACAATGCTCATAGCTCTATGACAGAATTACATACATACATACATATATGTTCATATCCAAATATAATTGAGCAAGAACAAAAAATATCGATGTATCAATCATATATAGCATAACTAGTAATATCAATGCCAAACCGAATAAAGGCCAGCATACAAAGCATTAAAAATTCTAAAAATTCAATTTTGCATAATTTTTGAAGAGTGTTTTTGAAGTATTTAATCAGTTTTAATATTATATAGAATATATATATTGAAATTGTTTTTAATTTTCTCGGACTAATATTTAATCTATATATGTACAAATAAAATGTAATAAAATATATTCTAAAAGAGCAGAGAGCAAACTGTGTACCTCTTAAAGGAATTATAGGAGTATTGTAATAATTTAAGAACAATTTAAAGCTGAGAAAACGATTTTATGCCAATTGTTCCTTTGGGTATTATAGCATATAATATATGAGATTATATTGCTTATTGTAAAACTCTTATTCATTGAGCCCACGCTATAAAGTCCAACTCCCGCTTGCTTCCCTTCCCATTTTGCACTCCAATCAGAACTGCACAGACACCCTGTATAGTTTGTACAACGAATCAACTTGCAACCACATCAACAGAAATGTGTTGCACGCGTTCAGCCCATATGTTCACATACAGACATGCATAAGCGTATATATAAATATATATATAATGTGTATATATATATATAGACATATCTGTATATAGCTTCGCTTGTTTTCAAGATCAAGGTCAAGCTATATACCAAAAGCTTATATACAACACTAAAGAGAGAGAGGGAGAGAGAGAGAGAGAGAGAGGGAGAGAGAGAGGGAGCGAACATGTGCCGGCATAAACAATGGAACTTTGTTTTCTGTCCTCTGTTTTTTTTTTGGACAAACAACCCCTTTTTGCAGACCATTTGACACAGTAAAGCCAGCCGCAAATGATGATGAAGATGATGGCAATGATGATGATGATGATAATGAAGGCAATGATGATCAAGTATTTTGGACAATGGGCAGACAAGTGTACCTGCTAAGAACCAGATAAGAAAGAAGTCGCAAAAAAAAAGAGATGAAAAAAAAAGCAGCTGCTGTCGGGAGACCTTGAACAAAAGTCCAGACAACAACAACAACAACAACAACCGCAGCGACAAATTTTTGCCAGCAGAAGAACAGATAGTTCTTCTTCTTCATTTTTTTCTTATTTTGGTCAAGCAGCAAATTCTAAGGCATAATCAGGAAATGCAAGCCACAAACAACAAGATGAAACCGGTTTCTCAAACGAAATCCAGCCAGACAGCGCTAGAGCGAGAAGAAGAGAGAGAGAGCAAGAGCTAGAGCCAGAGCGAGAAAGAGAGAGAAGACATGGCGTGTTATCATGTTTCAGGCACATGATTGAAATTGAAATTCATCGCTGCAAAACCTTGAGGAGTGCAAACAAAAAAAAAAAGAACTTTTAACTTTAGTTTTGCGTGTCCTGCACAGATTAAGGCACTCTTCTTCTTCTGCTTCTTCTTCTTCTTCTGCTTCTTCTTTTGCGTTTTCTGCTTCTTCTTTTGTTTCGCTCAGTGGGTTCTGGTTCTGCATTCTGTTCCTTCGGGGCTTGGCCGTCTAGACATTTGGTACGCACCTAATTGCAGTCATTGCTCAATCGATGCCCATCGATCGAGGATTGCGTGGGGTGAAAGGAATGGGGGAATGGAGGAGGAAGGAGGGGCAGACGGAGGGGACGTTAGGGGAAGGGCTATTCGATTTTTGTTGCTCTTTTATTGTCGATTGGGTTTCTCTGGAAAGTGCCCGCAGCTAAGCGATTTTTATGCTAATTTGTATAGAGCTCTTGAAATCTGAGGCAGCTAACTGAAGCTGAAGCTGAAGCTGAAGCAGAAACCGAAGCTGAAGGCCTTCTTCTTATGCAATTAACAGTTAAGTAGGTGTTACATAAGTAGCTTACCTTACCAAATGCGTCTTAATTAGATAACCAAACTTATTTGAATTTGCGTACCTGAAATGAAACAAAGAGTTGTAAAACGAGTTAATTGGAGATAGATGATACAGATATAGATATAAGATATGTGAGATATATAATAAAAGGTATATAAATCTTATATCTAAATAGGAAATAGCAAACATAGGATAAGGATATCGCTTGTGAACATATATACAGACGAGTATAAACTTGACTTACTGGATAGTTAAACCTGTACGATAAGCTATAGTGCTTACTGTATGTACAGTGAAGCTACGACACAGCAAACAAAGTATTGCAGTATATATTAATCAATAGGTTAACTTAGGTATCTTTAACCGAATTCGTTCAATTCAAATGTACCTAAAGCATGCGTTTAAGACGTGGTCAAAGCAAACAAAACTCCTCATACTAAATGTATATATACAGAACATTAATAAAATCAATATTGAACTAGTAAGAAAACTCTAGTCGGGACTGCCCGACTAACAGATATCCTGAACTCTGCGCAGAGCTGCCATTCACATACATTTGTTCGTTGAAATTTAAAGTATTTCCAGTTTATGTTTAAAATAGAATGCAAAGAGGAGAAATGCGACAAAAATCCTATTACTATGGGAAATTAATCGTTTTGTTCCAAATATACTTTCTTAATTCAGTTTCAGAGCGTAGTAGTGTCTATCCATCTATTTTATATAACTTTTTGTGCAATGTCCGTCTTGCTGTCCGTCTGTCCGTCTGTCTGTCCGTCTGCTCGTATAAACGCAAGCCATTTCGCCGCTGTTAAAGCTGGAGACTTGACATTTGGAATATATACTCGTGTATACCCACGTCTGATAAAGTGTCAAGATTTTTCCGCTAGGGTCTTCCCACTAGAAAAATCGGAAAATGCCTTTTCCGGTATCTCAGAAAAACTAGTTGAAATGCTAAAGAGCTGAAATTTGGAATGTATATTCACGTTGACAATCCAAGATCAAAATGAAATGGGACTACCCAGTGGGGGTGTGGAAAATCGGGTAAAACTGTGTTTTCTATATTACAGTTAGAAACTCAAAATTAATGAATAAGTTAGTCCTTTATTGAGTTGCCAAAAATTATATATATATGTATATATATCAATTGGCGGCGTGGCGTGAATGAGCATTCAGCAGTCGATAGCGCCCGACTGCCATGTTCTTACTTGTTTTATATGACTTTTTTGAACGTTTCTTTTGTCGGAAAATTAAATTTTTTTATTGTCTCTTGATTTTATTTTCATAGAATTAGCTATCAAGTCTTTTTCTTTTGCTAAGGCCATAAACACAAATTCATATTAACCAACTCAAAGTTCAACTATCTATATTCTAATACCATGATATCATGCCATATACAAGATCATTCTGACATCATTCTCTAAGTAGACTTTGTTATTTCACTCTCTCCATCCATCTTTCTATAGAGGTGTTGCAGCCCTTATGTATCTCATCTCAAATATCCATATATTTAATCAAATTTCCAGCTTATCTCCAACTTCATTTCAATCGTCTTTAAGTATCCTGATTTCTTTTCAATTTTAGCTAACTTTTCATTCTCTCACAAAATTGTTTTATAAATTTTATTAATCTTTGCGTTCTTATATTTATATTTATTGTGAATATAGAAATTCCTTCAATCATAATAATAATAATAATTTCTTAAACGAATCCTTGCCACATATGTGTATATAAAGTTTATAAATCTGCCATTTACTGTTATTTATCATAATAACACTTTAGGCCCGAAATAAACTTTATTTCACTTTGAGTTGTTGTTGAGTCTGCAAAGTTTTTCGTTTTCATTATAAAGTTAGCTTTCGCCGATTCCACTTCCCCAGCCAGTTGCATTTTATATACAAATTTGACTTTTCTTCTGTTTCTCCTTTCCTCCTTGACATCCCTTTTTTGTATGGAATTGGTGAACTTTTCTTCAAACATTTTTCGCTTAATCGAGTCTCTCTTAGGACGCATCTGTTGTGAACTGTGACCTTGGGGCCTTAAGCCTTGGGCCTGTCATTAGCATAAGATTAATAACCCAAACACCGACACACTGAATGCACTCAAGCTGACCCAACTTATAAATAACCAATTACAGATGCCAGACCTTATATACCATATATATAGATATATATATGTATGTATTCTCATACATAACTCAAAAGCTAAAATGCCAAAACGCAATCGCATGAAAATGTCAAGAAAATGTCTCGAAAAATATGCGTCGATTCGTTGGGCAGCATTTGAGTTGTTTTTCTTTTCTTTTTTTTCTGTTCAATTTTCATGTTCAGTTTCATGGGAGCGATTTATGGATTTGCAGACATTGCGCATACGCTACATTGAACAGGCAGCAGGCAGAGAGCAATTGCCAGTGAAATTGCGAAATGAGCAAAGCAAATATAAAATAAAAATAGACGCTAGACGGAGCAGAGTGCTTGCAGTAAAGTCGAAGTTTGAATTATCTTTGCGAATATATACTACATTTAGTTAGTATTTTGGTATGTCAATCAGTCAATCCCCACTGAGTGTCAATATGTCAATTGGTCAATCAATCAGAATTTAAATCGAGCTCTTCTTCAATCATTCGGTCAAACAGAAAGGTAACGAGTCTTTCTCCCTGTCTTAATCAATGAATCTGTCAATCGGACAATCTGTCAATCAAGCATTTAGTTAGTAAGTCAGTCAAGCTGTAGCTCAATCATTCAGTTCGTCAATCAGTCACTCTATAAGTCAGTCAATCAAACACTAATAAACCACATCGAGTCATTCAAACAATTAATCAGTTGCATAGAGAGTCACTAAGTCCGACCGCCTGTTCCATAGTCCGTCAATCAAATATTCTGCAGTCTCTCAGAAAAGTATTAATCAATCAGCTGCTTATTCACATCAACCAGTCAGTCCCTCAGTAATTTATAAATCTATTGACAGTCTGAATGACTAAGAATAAATCCTCATCAATATTCAGCTTCCCATACCAATCAATCAATCAATCAGTCTATTACTTAGTCAGTCAAATACTCATCCATTCAGCAGTCAGTTGTCAGTCAAAGAGTTTGTCAATCATACAATAATTCATTCATTCAATCCGGCAGTCAGTCTGTCAATCAGTCAATCAATTGACTAATCATCAATCGATTATCTAACCAACACAGTCTTTAACACTAAGACAGTCTTCAAGTCAGTTCCTTTGTCAATCAATCAATCACTCACTCCCTCAATCAGTCAAGTCTTCAATCAGAATATAGTTTAAAGATTGATTGATTGAGAGTCTTAGCCATTAAGTGTCACATATTGCATCATGATATTCGATATGCCCTCCCTTGTTAGAGCATTGCAGACAAGAGCCTGCTCTCTGGCTATGCTTCTGCCTCTGCCTCTGCCTCTGCCACTGCCTCTGCCACTGCCTCTGCACTTTCATCGTTCCCTGTGGCACGTTTTGGGCATTTTATGCGTTGTCCCGTTTAAGTGCCTCGTTTGCAGCAGTTGGCTCAGTCGGCCCTTTTCGCCTGCGTGCGTCTGCGTGGTCCTGCGTCCTTGTCTGGCTGGCATTCATGCCACACACCACACAAAACAGCCTTGGCATGATTTCATTCCATTACGCGCTTTCCTTTCACGGCTGCTCCTCTTTTCCCTATATATATCCTTTGCTTTTGTGGGTCGTTCGCTTGGTCCTGGCCTCGTACTGCGTCGCTGGCGCCGCGCACCGCCAGACAGCTCCACAAGCAGCGAGGAGAGTGAAAGCGAGACGACAACGAGGTTTTTTCTTTCTGCTTTCTCGATTTGGTTTTCGGGTTCAAGCGCACACGCACAATGCAAGGGGCGAGCCTTTACGTAGCATAGGCGCCCAAGTAATCGATAAATTTCGGGACAACAAAAAAAAAACAACAAAAAATGAAAGCCCCAAAAGCACTGGAAGTTCTCAACTGGAAGCTGAAGCTGTGTGCAGAGCGTCTGGCGGGGGCGTTCGAAGAGGGCAGGGCGGGGAGGTAGGCAGGCGACATGGGGCATGAGTCGAGTGTCTACCTCAAAGTTTATTGTCTGCTTGTTTAGCCTTCAACTTGGCGGCAATGCCAAAAAACGACGTCGACGCTGTCTGGTGACCTTCAACTTTCAACTTTATTGCCATTGTCAGTCAGACAGACAGCTTAGGCAGGCTGAAACAAGCAAACACAACCACCCACCACCCACACACACACACACACACATCTAACACCCACCGCTTGTCTGTCTGCGCGCTTTGGCAATTTCAGAAAGTTCCTCCCTCTTAGAAGGACCCTCCCTCCCTCTGCCAATTCTTCTTTGGCGTCTGCCATGCGCGACCTTGAAAATGGCCGCGTTTGCACGTGAAAGGTGAAAGGCACGTTCTTCACTGTGCACAGGTGTATGTGTAATATCTATATATATAGATATAGATATACATATTATATATTTGTTTCTGTTTTTGTTTTTGTTTTTGCTTTTGCTTTTGAGTTCGTGTCTAATTCACTTTTAGGTCTCTATTTGGTTTTGTTAGGGTTTTCCTCGTCCAAACGTTTTCGCCTCGTTTATTTATTCGCAGACACAAAGCAGGTGAACAAACTGCGTTTCAATTCTCTGAACTAAAGGTGAGGAAAGGAGCTGTATGAGTAGCGCATTTAAGCCCTTTTTATATAAAGCGTATTAAAATTAGCTATAAACTCCTCATGAATAGGACAACAACGAAAGAAGCATATGAGAGAACTCTAAATATACTTGAAAAATTTATAAAACTCAAAATTGAATTGTTAACAGCTTAGAAATAAAAAAAAAAAGAAACCTGTGCCTTCCTTATTTTTGAAAAACAATTTTAGATTGTATTTAAAAACAAAATTAATAATATTTATATATATATATATATATGTATAGCTACAAAAAATAAAATAGCTAAACTCAAGAAACTGCCAGATTATTGAAAAAAAATATAAATAATATATATATCATCATATATAACATCATATATATACTATAGCTGCAGAAGATATATTTATCTATATTTTAAAAATAAATAAAAATATATCAGATTAGCTATATATCAGATTAGGTCGAACTTAAATAAATTTTTTAAACTATAGCTTTGCTTTAAAAAATCCATAATAAATAATTATGCATTATCTAATTTATTTTATTTAACTTTCCTTAATTTTTAATTCCAACAAAATGAATAAAACGAGCTTCAACCTGGCTGAAAACATTTCGCTGTTCGAAAGCGCCATCTACATGTCAATGCGCGCAACTTGCTTAAATGCAAACGAACACAAGATGGCGCTTTGTAACAGCGAAAGCAAAAGCTCGCCGTACGTCGAGCGCTCGCTCTCGCTCTCGCTCTAACACTCACTCACCTGTTTTGCCATTGGGACTGTATGGATCGTAGCTGCCCGCTGACATGGGCGATGCATAACCATTGGACATGTTGTAACTGTGATTCTGTGAGCCGGGCGACGGCGACAGCGGCGGAGCAGAGCTTGGCACGCTGCCTGGACTTGGTGTCGACATCCAATCCTCGGGCCTGCAAAGGCTCACAACTTGAGCAAAAGCAATGGAAGGAGAAAGAGCTATGTAAAAGCTCAAATGAAACTTACGCATCGAGACGCGCGCGCTTGTTGGGCACAAAGACTAAATGCCCGTTGGAAGAAGCTGCTGCCGCAGCTGCGGCGGCGGCAGCAGCAGCGGCCGCTGCGGCCGACGTAGACGCTATGCCGCTGCTGGCGTTAGCTGCGCTGCTGCTATTGCTGTTGTTATTGCTGGTGGTCAAGGCGATGACGTCAGGCATGGGTTCGGTTTTGATAGTTGTAGCGGGTGTTGGCGTCCGCGTCGGCGTCGGTGTCAGCGTCGCCGTCGGCGTCGGCGTCGGCGTCAACGCTGGCGTTGCCGTGGCAGTTGTCAATAGCTTTAATTTATCCTCAACACTGGTTGCAGTTGCAGCCGTTGCTGCACCGCCATTTGCGTTGGCCACTTGAAAGGTCAAGGCAACATTGTTGTTGCTGTTGCCAGCGCCAGCGGCGGCAGCAGCGGCAGCGGCTGCGGCTGCGGCTAATTGTTGTTGCAACAATATGTGACTGGGTATTGTTGATTGTTTTTGTTTGGTTGGCTGTTGTTGCTGTTGTTGTTGTTGTTGTTGTTGCTGCTGTTGCTGCTGCTGCGGTTGTTGTTGGTGCTGTTGTGTGGCATTCAAACGGTACATGTTGCATGCACGTTGTTCTTAGTAGCTGTTAAATGTTGTTGTTGTTGTTGCTGTTGTTGTTCATGCAGTGGCGTACGACAACACGGCCACGCCTTCATGTTGCCTATAAGCATTTTATTTTACATAATTTGTAAGATGTCGTACAGCTGGAAAAAAAAAATAAAAAAAATATATATATTTTAGAAAAAAATATCTCTAAAAAGAAATCTCGCCCCCGGGTGGACTCGAACCACCAACCTTTCGGTTAACAGCCGAACGCGCTAACCGATTGCGCCACGGAGGCTGCGGAAAATGCGCAAAAATTTTTCATACTTCAAAAGCAAAGCTACTGAGAATTCAGAATCAGAACACTGAGCTTTTGAGTTGAACTGCTTTACAAGTTCTTTTGCATTGCTTACTTCAACTAAAACATTGGACGCTGAACCGACAAGTGCCTCCGTGGCGCAATCGGTTAGCGCGTTCGGCTGTTAACCGAAAGGTTGGTGGTTCGAGTCCACCCGGGGGCGGATCTAATTTTTTGTTTTTTTTTTACCACATAAAATATTTTTTATTTTATATAATATAGTTCAACTCATCATATGGTCAATATTTATTTTAAAACTAGTTGCTTGTTTTAATAGTTCTTTTTTCAGACAATTAATTGGCATGCGTTTTGCTTTGCATTCATTTAGTTCGCATGACCAACTGTCTATTGCCTGGCCTGACTCTAAACGAGGTCAATGCAGCAGTTAAATGCACCTTAACTACTCGTAATAATTGCTAACTGCATGCACCCAGCCCCTTTCCACCCCAAACAATACAATAGCCCGTCCGCCCTTTGTCTTTGTTTGCAGCATCGTCGTCTGGCAGCTCAAAGTGTATTCTCGAGAGAATACAAAACCACGCCCACAATAGCTCACACTCCCACACACATATAATTAGTTAGATATAAATATATATGCTTATATATATATGTATATAAGTCTATATGCACAATGAGAGCTGTGCGTGGCGCAAGCATATTGACCCAGAATCCTTGATAAGGTCGCTAACGCTGACGTTGACCCAATTTCCTTATAGCGCTGCTTATGTAAGGCTCCCACACTCCCCCGCCCAAGGAATGCGAATGCACATAATATGTTTAATACACTTGTGGCTATAAGGAATTATCATATTCTCACTTTTCAATCAAAACAATCGAAAGGGAGAAGGAAGATCCTCAAGTATATGGGTAAAAGCTTTAATATTTTAAGTTGATAATCTTCTTATTTATTTATTAAAATTTAGAATACTATAATTGACCTTAAACTTTTATGTGTATATTTAAGATCAAACTGAATATACCGCTTATAGCTGGCCTGCTTTATAGAGGGCATACGAAAATTGGCAGATTGAAATCTATTTATTGGACACACAGATGAAAATAGAATTTGCTTTTCTCTATTTTCTATTTTCTATTTGCTAATTTTTTTTGCAATTGGCAAAGTTTATTCGCCTTTTGTCGCTGACATGTTGCACTTGCACCCATTTCAAAACGATCCCAGCAAATATCCCGGGGGGATATATACTCGTATGCATATAGATTTATGTACATATACGTACATATGTCTATATATAATGCAGTCTGCAGTCTATCGTATGACTAAACCAACTGTCTGACCAATGGACCGATTTTGCAAACGATGCATTTCCGCTGCGAAAAATTGTTGTAGTTTTATTTTTATAAATAAAAAGAGGGAAAAATAAAATAAATAACATGAAAAAGAGGACGAGTCAAAAACTCATCTGCATTGCCAATTGGCGCTGAAACAAAACAGCTGCAATTTATGTATGTGCATTACAATTAGCGAAAGAGTTTCCATTTTCCCTCTTCTTATTTTCCCTTTTGAGGGCAATGAATTGCACTTCCAATAGCTAAGCAATAAAAACGCCACGAAAGGTCGCTCTGTAAAAGTCTTTAGTTATAACTAGGAGCAGAATTTTTCAAAAAAGTGAAAAGTCTATTCAAAACAAGTTTCCCATTTATTTTTCTACTCACCAATTTCGAATGATTATTATCATTAAATCCAAATTTGTTGCATATGTTTATTTAATCATCCGAATATCTGTAAATAAAAACAAAAACAACATTCGCTCAATCAAACAATCAAATTCATTTTTGACACTTTCTCTTCAACATCAATGCAAATTCTTGATTTTGTTTCACATCATACAAATGACATTTTACACACTGTGCGCACTGGCGCACATTGTTTCAGAGAGCGAGAGAGAGAGAGAGCGGCAGCGAGAGAGCGTTTGCAGCATTGTGGCTGGCTATGCAATTGGGTCTCAGTCAAATAGCAACGCCAGCCGACCGACCGACCGACCGACCGACCGACCGACCGCCCGCTTATCCTCCCTGCGCCCTCTCTCTCTCTCTCTTTCGGTCACTCAGACACGTGCATTTTAGCAAATTTATCGAAGAAAACACACAGCACAGCAAAATGTTTGAATGAAATTCGCGCAATGTATGAAGTTCGTTAATAAATTGCACTAAATGCTATTTCGGCGATTCGCTAATCACTGCACGCGCTCTAATGAGAAAAACAACAACAAAACGCGCTCTCTCTCTCTTTACTCTCTCCCTCTCTTTAGTCTCCTGGAGCGAGCGCACGAGTAAACAAGCGCCAGCAATTGCAGGCAAGTGACGTGTGGGTGGCGGAGAAAGGGAGAAAGGTAACGTCACTCGCTGCGCTGAGCAGCAATTTCGGTGACAAGAATAACAACAAAAGCTTCACATTCTGCTGCACTCATTTGTGCTCTCAGTTATTAGCGTGCGCGTTCTCTCTCTCTCTGGCTCTCTGTCTCTGTCTCGGAGTAAACAAGCGCCAAGAAATGCATGGAACTGTCATGTGGGTGGGAAAGGGAGGGCAGCGTCACTAGCCAGTCGCAGCAGCAGCAGCAACAACAACAACAACAAGGGCAGCAACAACTCTTGGCACGGCACAGTTTTTGCTGTTGTTTAGAAGTTTACATACAGATTTGCATGCATCTGTGTGCATGTACTGTAATTAACATTACTTGGGAAATGTTATCGTTGTTGCTATCGTTATTGTTATTTGCTTACATAGAACTTTTCTCACAAGTAAATTAAAGGCACAAACCCGCACACACACACACATACACGCACGCACGCACGCACGCACGCATTCACACACACACAACAATAACAATTTGGAATGCACGTAAACACGCACGCACACAGAGACGCTGGCGCTGGCGCTGGCGCTGGGCGCATACGAGTAGTATTAATTAAACTAAAATTTGTTTCACTTTACGTTTTGTTATGCTGGTATTTCTAGCACACCATTTGTTTCTATTTCTTTCCTCCTTTTTTCTGCACTTTTTCAGCGACATAAACGACGCGCAATGTAATTTTTATTACACGAGAGCCGCACATAAAAACTAAAACTAAAAGGCCGCCGTTGCCGTTGCCGTTAGCCCGTCGCTGCTGCTGCTGCTGGTGCTGCTGCTGCTGCTGCGCTGCGTTGCTGTCGGAACGCCTCTCTTGGCGCTCTTTTAGCGTGCGCTCTCGCGCTCTCACGCTCTCTCTCGCTCTCTTTTACTTGTCATATCTCTCTTTTGTTTATGCGGGGGCGAGTGTGGAGAGCTTGCAATTGTTATTGCTGTGTTGCTTTTGCTTGCGACGCATGCGCACTTCTCAACATTTTTGCTTGGCAATGCTTTGCCTTTGCCTTTGTCTTTGCCTTTTGCGTTTGCCTTTGCGTTTGCGTTTGCTCTTGCTTAAGCTGCGCTCAACTTTCGCGCGAACAGCAACACGAAAACCGACAACAACAACAAACGTGCAGTAGCCAAAGCGGCAGCAGTCGTCTGTTATCGATATGCACAGTGGTGTGCACATTATTTGTTGACTAAATTTAATAATCTTAACATATTTATCTGCTAATATTTTGTTATTTGTTTACCCTTTTCATATAGTTTCATAGTTTATTTAATAAACTAAAAATTCGCATATGTGTACCACTGTGCACGCATACAAATACAATTTTGGGGCCAGCGTGCGGAACTTTTCAAAAAAACTGGTTTTCGACGCGGGCTCATTGTGTTTCCCTGGCTGGTTGTTGGCTATGGCCAGTGTTGTTGTTGCTGCTGCTGTTGTTGTTGTTGGCGGTATTCTTGGTTTCTTTTCGCTGTGGTTTTAAGCTCTACTTGTTGTTGTGCTTTTGACTTTGTAACACACTTTTTGTGTTGATTTCGCTGCTGACGTCGCGCCGTCGCGCTGCTATATGACTTTTGATTTTAATGCTTCTTTTTTCCTTAATGGAATTGTGTATGTGTTTGTGTGTGTGAATGTATGTATGTATGTATGTATGTATGTATGTATGTATGTATGTATGTATGTATGTATGTATGTATGTATGTATGTATGTATGTATGTATGTATGTATGTCTGTTTGTTTCTACTCGTTTTATCTGGTTAGCCGCTCTGCTCTCTTCAGTCCGTCAGCTCTGCTCACACTTGAGAGTGCATTCAGATTACGACGGACAATGAGACACACACGTGTTGTTGTTGTTGTTGTTGTTGTTGTGGTTGTTGTTGGTGCTTTCTACACTTCGTGGGAATTTGGCAACTTTTAAATTGAAGCTTTGAGCGACTCGAGTCAAGTGAAAAGGTCAGGTGTTTAACCTGCTTGAAATCGTCAGGATCGGTGCTCTATAAAGTTCAATTTAGTTCCTCCTACTATGACTTAACGGTGCTTTATTGCATTTACGTGACTTTCCCGATTGCATGCAAGCAGCACGCACCTCACTTAACCTCACTTACTCACTCACCAACCAACCAACCAGTCACTCCCATCCGCAACCTGTGTGCAATAATCGTCTATTCAACCCATCACCCAAGGCTAATCCAATAAAGCGCCCAACCGACGACCCAGTGTCGAGCGAAAATGCACATGCCAAAGTTCAAAATAATATGTCAAAGGCTATTTCCAAGAAGCCGACAGAGACAGAGACAGAGAGGTATGGAAAAGTTGTGCAATTATAGTATACATATAATTCAGATATATTATTATAGTAAATATTATGAAAGAGAGGCAAAAATGTATTACTCTTTGAGTTTCTGAAGATTCAAATCCCTAGAAGACAAAGCAATACTAAGATATGCGCTACCCCCTGACTTTTCCCCTAACTATTTCAGCACTTGAGCACAATAAAAATGCATTTGGGTTCGCTTTAGGGAATGGGACTCTAAAAGGGAATGGAATGGGAATGGGAATGGGAAATGAAACGGGAAAGGGAATGAATATCATGCTCCACGCCCCAATTGTATGGCGCAACACGCGAACAAGCGAATCGCGGCAAACATATATAAACAGTAGCAACAGCAACAACTACAATAAAAAAAAGCGCAAAGCGCAGCAATGACGAAAATGTAAAAGTAGCGAAAACAACAACAAAAACAACAGCAGCAGCAGCAACAACGAAAACAGCGACGACAACGACAACGGCAAGTTGAATGACATAAAACATCAACTGACCTTCAACTCTGCGACTGAACCTTAGAAAAAATGAATAATTTTACACTCGAAACACACACACACAGATGCACACACATACACGCATGCACATGCAAATGTGAGCATGCAACTTACAGCAATTTACAATGAACACGCGGCTCGCCGTATAGGTGAGCAGAGCGAACATTGGAGAGCGAGAGCAAAGCACTCAAGCATAGCAGGCAAATAGAAATATGTAATAGTGTTGCAAGCGCCAAATACACACACACACACGCACACACAAGCACACACTTAGGCAAATGGCTGCAATGCCCAAAAAGCAGACTGTAGAAGAATATAAACGTGAGAGAGAGAGAGAGAGAGAGAGCGTAAGCGCTGGCTGGCTTAGTGCATGACGTAAATTACAGCTAAGCTGAGGCCTCGTGCACTTGGCGAGAGCACGAGCAGAGAGCGAGAGAGGCAGAGACAGCGAACGCCTAGGCTGAGAGCGCAGGCAATTGCAACTACAACTACAGCCACAAATACAACTACAACTACAGCTAGCGAGTAGTTTGGGGCGGCCTATTTAACGTTGCATGTTTATTTTTGGCTCAGGCGGCAGAGGCGCAGCAGCAGAGGCAGCCAACAGCCAACAGCAGGCAGCAGGCAACGGCAAAATTGCATTCACTCTCGCTTTAGTTCTTTTTGTTTTTGATTTTTTGTTTGTTTTTGTTTTAGGGCGTTGTACAAGCGGAAGTGAGAGAGAGAGAGAGAACGGGGGGCGGCTGCAGCAGCGGGTTTTTGCTATGTCAGCGGATGCATCATGTGACGACGAGTGGCAGTTGCATGGGGAGGGGAATGTATGAGGACCAGCATGGTATGTGGAATGTCGTGCATGCCATTTACACCTGTGTAAATGACACAGGTAGGTCACAATTGTTTTTTTTTCATTTATTTGTATTAGTTGGTTAAAGTTAGTTAAAGGCATTTAATGAAAGAAAGAGATAGATCAAAAGGAGGACAGAGCAAGAGAGAGAGTGAGAGAGAGAGAGAGGGTGAGGGGGACGAGCTTTAAAAGAACAGAGTTGGGCATAAGCCGGACGAGATTGTTCAAGGACCAAAGATCAAAGACTAGAAGAGTTTTCCGAATAACATGGATAGAGTTCTCCTGGACAAATAGTTACTTCCAAAGTGTCGAATTCTACTAATTACTACTATCAGGAAGAGGGCAATTTTTCTACCCCTTCCCATCTGGATATTCCAATATAGTTTTGACTAGAGTTAGAATTACTGAAATATTAGGACTATTGAAGACGAAAGTTTAAATTTTGTTTTTATAAACTTTGTAAGTATTTACTAATTAGTTAATTGAAGTAGGAAATATTCTACTTAACTTCTAATTAAATCTATCCGGAGAGGAATTCTCTCAAAAAATAGTTCTTAATAGAAATCGATCTCCAAAGACATTTCATTTAGTTTTAAAGTAAAACGGAACTAAAGACATTTCTTAAGAAATATTTTAAAATGCCCGAAAAGGCAAAATTTATGCTTTTGTTAGTCCAATGCACTACAAAGGTATTTTCCAACTACTTTGCAAGTTCAAGTTGGTCTAATATTTACGTTGGAGTCCCTTCACCTGGCTATTGACATTTCGTTCAGCAGACATTTCTTTATGTTTTATGCATGCAAACAAAAATTGCATCATTTGGCGCACATTTTTGATGTTGAGTCAAGGCGTGAGCCACGAAGTGAGCCCTTGGGAAGGTAGGGGTTGGGTTGGGTAGGGGTTGGGAAAACACCCTTAGACCATTGGAACGGCGCTGTAATAAGTTCAACATGCCCGTTCAAAAGTTCAAAGTTTTTCAAGTCAAGTGCCGCTGAAATGTGCAACGTCTTCATCCACCTCTCTTCTCCCTTTTACATCTACTCTTTGCTGCCGTATCCTTGACCCAAACAATGCGCCAATTTGTGGACCAAAGCAACGAACGGAAAAGGATTTAAATGAAAAGCCAATGGAAAACAACATTGAGGAAAACTTTGAAACTTTAACATATTCTGCAAACTTAATTTACATCTAAAACTTTATTTTATATTCAATATTTATATTATAGAAATGCTCTTAATGTAATTTTAATATTCAACAAATTCTAAACTTAAATGATTAGAAGAAAGCAAAGAATGAGAAATAAAATTGTTGCTTAGCTCATTTATTCAATGGCCCTAAATTTTTACATTTTTTTTATACCCTGAACCCATTGAAAATGGGAAATCAGGGTATAATGGTTTTGTTGAAATGTATGTAACAGGCAGAAGGAGGCGTGGCAGACCCCATAAAGTATATATATTCTTGATCAGGGTGACAAGCCGAGTCGATTTAGCCCTGTCCGTCTGTCCGTCCGTCCGTCCGTCCGTCCGTCCGTCCGTCCGTCCGTCTGTCCGTCTGTCCGTATGTTTGAACGCGTCGATCTCAGAATCTATAAGAGCTAGAGACTTGAAATTTTATGTAGACCCGTGTATAGCACGCGCAGATCAAGTTTGTTTCAAAAAATCGATAAATTTGATCGTTTTAAAGTTATCGATTTTAAACGTTATCGGAATTCAGTTATAAATTTATATCTCCCACATCTTAAGAGCTAGAGTTTCCAAATTTTGTATTTAACATGATATAAAGTTTATACAATTTTGATTTTTGTCACATTTTGGATACCATCCCCCCTTTCCTTCCCTTCCCCCAAACTTGTAAAAACCGTATTACAAATACTAGAGACTTGTGCTTTAGCAAATACATACATATGAATGACATAATCACGCTCTGAAAGTTTGATTAAGAATGTCCATCTACAAAAGAAGTTGTTAAACATTTCATTTCCCATAGTAAAGCCTATGAGAGCAGGCCACGCTCAGTTGCTGCACTAACTGCGCAGTCAGCAGAACGCGTTCTTATGCGTATGTGTATGTGTGTATGTGTGTGTGCATGTATTGCTTTTATATATGCATATGTTAAATAAGCATAGAATATTTGGAATACCGGCTCTTCGCAGGGTTCAGGGGATCTCCTAGTCGGGTACCGCCGACTAGAGCTTTCTTACTTGTTTTAGTTAACATTGTTTAGTTAACTAAATAAAATACATCAAATTGATGCAAACTTATGAATATATGAAAAGCATTTTTTTTTTTTTATAATTTAAAACAATAAAAGTATTATCATAAAAAATAAATGTTAAAAAAAGGTTGTTAACTGATGCGGATGCCAACAACACGCGGTGTTCCCAAGCGGTCCCCCATCTAAGTACTAACCGCGCCCGACGCTGCTTAATTTCGGTGATCGGACGAGAACCGATGTATTCAGCGTGGTATGGTCGTTGACGGTAGACGAGTAACTCTAGGTTCATTATGTATGTGGTAAATGTGAAAAAGCATTTGAGAATTATTACAATAGTAACATTTAGATTTACTATTTACAACTGAGACATGATTTGGTATATAAGAATTCGTGTGCATTTGCAAATATGATTTATAACAAAAAATTTAAGTTATTAAAAATGATATAAAAAAGAAGTTTGAGCAGCAAATTGCAGGGCTTTTAATGTATATTCATATCATTAAATATTTAATATATTTTCACGTACAATTTCTGAGTTAAAATAAGAAGCTGGCTTTATTAAAATACAGAATTCATTATCAAGTTAGTTGACAATGACTGATGAGTTATAGGAGAATATCAATATCAGTAGAGGAACTAGAATATCAATGTAAAATCGAGAGGTCTTCTACCTGGCAGTGTGAAATCGTAGTTTAGGGAGGGGCAAGGACGCGCCTCTCGCTGAGCCGCGTCGAATGCAATTGAATTGAATTGAAAATGCTACAAGAAGAAAATCGATAAATTTTCACTTGTGCATTTGAAAAGTTGTTGTTGCAAATGCGTAATAACCTAGAAGGAACTTACTTCGAACTCTCCCTCTTTTCCTCATTTGCGAAAGTCTCTTTCTCACTCCCTCAACCTTTGTGGGAACGGTCAGTTAGCATGTTGCCAAATGACGTGCTGAAAAGTTTCTTGCATATTTTATGGCCAAGACACAGGCACATAAGCGCGCCACAACTTTCAAGTTGAACAAAAGGAGTTAAGTTCTTGAAGGTTTTATGCTTTCGAGGAGATTGGCAAACACTGTGAATAAGCAGCTGTAGCACGCAACTTGTAATTACAGCTCTGCTGTTTGTTAGTCCAAGAGTCTTAAAATCAACATTTTAAGCACTTTAAGAACTAGACACTCTAGCCACTTTTAAAGACTCTGATGTAACGGAAAATATGCAGTGATAATGTTAACCAGGACTGCAAAGCATTTAATATATCAATATATGAATATATTCAATATATATCTTATGGGTTTTACTCAACTCACCCCATAGCCAATGAAGTTGGACACTTTCCCCATGCTGAAAATACAAGAATTAACATTTGTAATAATATATATGTGGATCAAAACTATATTCGAGATGTTATATGATATCATGTATGTACAGACATAATAATATTTATAATCAAAATTCAAAATCTAAATAATATTTCTCCACACTAATTGGGATAACATCGATTGGGCACATAATTTAAGGATATATAAATTCACTTTTATTGAATACTATTTTTAATATTGTAAGGAAATCTTCTTAGATATACACAGTTCTTAAGAGCTGGATTGGCCAGTAATACTGGCCCTGTATTATAGAGTTTCTCTATAATTCACACAACCAAAAAACATAAATAATTTATTATTCAAACAAATTGTTTTAAGTATGTTTGTATATACGCTAATCTATTAAAATTTTAGCTACTAAAAATTGTTTTTCCTTTATATTATTGGTAGAGGCAGATATAGCTTCTACGGCGCCTTTGTTAATGACGTCAACAATACGCTAAAATTGCCGAGCTTGCATAAATTAACGCAGTGTAAAGGTAGCATTCACACATACATGTATAGCAAAAAAAAAAAAACATTTACAAATGATCAAATTAAAAGCTAAATCGCCAACCGGATTAAGAAAGAAAATAAAACAAATTATGTAAAATAATACAAAACAATAAATTTAGATTTCATCTAAGCTCTCAGTTCGCTAATGAGCTTTAGGTAGAACAATAAATTCAGAGATGATCAATCGGTCCTGTGGCGCAATGGATAACGCGTCTGACTACGGATCAGAAGATTCCAGGTTCGACTCCTGGCAGGATCGCAGATTATTTTTTATCTTTTTTTTTAAGTTTCTTATCAATATATAAATAATGATCAAAAATATTATATTGAATAAATGTACATATTACAAAGATTATATATACAAATATTATATATAAAAATATATAAATGTATATAAAATTTAAATATATTTTTTAACTGAAATATATATATATATATTTAGTCAATATAATAAATTTGTATAATAAAATAGTTACTTGTTAAATTTAATCCCTATTTTATCTCCAAAATATAATAGAAAATAAATATTGTAAAATATTACAAAGTATTTCGTAAAATTCAAAGCTAATAACTTCTTTAAAGAATAAGTTTTTGTTAAGTATATTTTTGGCAAGCTTTCAGCAGCCTCCGTGGCGCAATTGGTTAGCGCGTTCGGCTGTTAACCGAAAGGTTGGTGGTTCGAGTCCACCCGGGGGCGATTTCTATTTTGGATTTTTTCATTTTACCTACAGAGATCGATCGCACGTTGTAACGAACTTCCCAAGGTCACCTTTGTGAAACTTGTGGAACGGCCCATTTGCAAAGCTACACAAGTTGTTAAGCGAGTTTTTTTTTGGTTTTTTGTTTTTTATTTACCTCCTCAGTTTATGCACTTGTGTAGTAAAAGTGGACGCAGACATAGTGTCAGACTTATCGCTTTATCGTCTGTAGAACAAGTTTTAGCAAGTCCTTAAAGGCGCATATAAATACAAAAGAACTGAAACCAAATATACATACCAAGATGAGATAGAACTTTTTTATTGAGATGAGAATTTTTAAGATAAAAACCTAAATCAAATAATTTACAAATAATAACAAAAAATTGAAAACAATAAAAAACTTAACCACAGAAAACTTCCCATACCGGGAATTGAACCCGGGCCTTCCGGGTGAGAGCCGGATATCCTAACCACTAGACAATATGGGAGATGACCTCTGCTTGACCAAATGCTTATTTGAGTTCCAGTGTTGTTAAGCACTCAAAGTTCAAAAAATATCAATGCCAAAAATAGGCAACAGGTGCTAAACATCTTTAAGAGCAAAACAATCTGAGAAGTGATTAGAGGGCGGCCAATAGCTTTCACAACTTTGTTTTCATGCAAAAGTTGAGCCTCTAAAAATATTTTATATATTTATATTTTAACATGCTTTGCTTTATTTCCAACTTCAAATTCATTTTTGCATTCCCCAACAAATTTAGCAATGTTTGCGTTTTGTGTGTTGAATTCGTTTTAGTTTTTTATTCGTAGTGCATTAACCGCAATTTGCGATGTCTAAACAGATATAAAAAGTCCAAGTCCATATAGGAAATCTACAGCTCTATTCATATACGCATACACAAATACATATATGAAACGAATTACGTATGTTTGGCTTATAGAGGTATTTTTATGGCTGTGTGTGTTGTTTTAAGGTTAAGTTCAGTCATTCGCCTCGTTTCATTTTATTTGCATGACAAACAAAAACGTATTTCATATTTTTTTCTCTATGCTTCTCGTATTTTTGTTGCTGCTGCTGCTGCTGCTGTTGTTGTGTATTTGCGCTGAGTGCCATGTTATGCATTCAAATTTATACATTTTCTAAACGTGCTTTTATTTACTTACATTCGCTTTCTGTGCTCGTCTCTTCACCGCCAATCAATCGTCTGCCATTGATTCTCCCATTTCAATATTCACATCAATTTCAATTTTCTTTCCTGGGTTTTCTTTTATAAATAGACATCAGTTTTGTTTTCACTAAACAATGCTACTCGTTGTAAGTGCAAAAAACAGCTTACAAGGTTACAAAAAATAAAAAATAAATAAATTGGAGAGGAAAAAAATAATCGCCCAACGTGGGGCTCGAACCCACGACCCTGAGATTAAGAGTCTCATGCTCTACCGACTGAGCTAGCCGGGCTATGTGAAGATCGTCCCGAATTCTCTTTAGCTGACTTCTTCACCAAGGATGTTAATTTAATATTATTTTTTATGCATTTCGAAATTTCATTTCACGTGTATGGTTATTAGAAAACATTCTCTTCTGTACACATATTGGTTTCAACGCTCTATAGCATAATGTTTATACTTACTTACATACACACATTAATATTCAAATTATATATATGTTTTATTATATACATACATGCATATGCGTGTATATGTAAGTATGTAAATACATCTGTATCGGGTTTATTTAGTTTTTGTTCTCGAGACTTTGTGAGTACACAGGTGTAACGCTTGGGTAACGCACATAAAAATATCTTTAATTCGTTCCCCAACAATTCATGAATGCATTACATAACATTTATATTATTCTACTCAAGATCAAATTTGTCTATGTTGTCCCACAAGTATTATATACATATGTATATATACCTAGAATATCAATAAATTCCATGGCTTGCTATTTGCGGATAGCAGACAAGTGCCCGGCTAGCTCAGTCGGTAGAGCATGAGACTCTTAATCTCAGGGTCGTGGGTTCGAGCCCCACGTTGGGCGACAAATCATATTTTGCGTTTTCATTTCAAATTTGATTTTTTTTTTAATTTTCACTTCTAAATGTCAGCTAATTAGGAGAGTTTTTCTTGTTGCCAGTTGTTTATTAGAAAAACACTTGTTTATCTTATTTTGCGAGCCTACCCCAACTTATTTGGGCTTGTCTGCTGCAGACGCTGCTAACGAATGGGCATAAAAGAGACAGAGAAAGAGGGAGACCGGAGAAGAGTTTGTGTGTGTGTGTGTGTGTCTCTGTGCAGGGCTTTATACGTGGCAAGTCTGGACGGACGTGGCGGAGTAGCCGCCCGACAACGACAATAAACACAAACAGTTCGTCTGCACAAATAAGCTTTGCCTTTCATTTGCTTCATTTGTTTCGTTTTTTCCTTTTATTCTCTTCCTTTTACACAATGAAAATAGTAGATCATACAAATCAACTGGAGAAAAACGCGATTTACTGTTTCAAAGAGGTATCCATCGCTGCTGATATATACCTGCTTCAATATTATAGTTTATATATATATATTTTTTATTACTATATATATTTTACTATATATACTATATATTTTTACCACTCATGCTATTTATTAGCACATATATTCATCTGTATCATATTTATATATATTTTTAAATACAAAATTGTATAGCAAAAATATATATACACTGATTTAAATATATAAATGAACAACTTTATGATTTTTTAAAAAGCCTTTCACTTATTTTACACTTCTCTACACATGACACTTTAACAACATTCAGTTAGTCAGCCGTATGCCCTGCTCTCTAGTAAGTAGCGCAGCCGAGAGAAGTCGTCTGCCAGGCTGATTAACTGCCTGCTGTCTGTCCGTCTGTCTGCCTGTCTGTCTGTCTGTCAGTCCGCACGTCCAGTCTGTCTCTCTGCCTCTCTTCTCTTCGTTTCTTTTGTACACATTAGGGGTCTCCGCGTCTTCACCCCATTGCAATGTCTGTCTGTCTGTCTGTCTGCTGCCTATGTTTCTATATGCGCTTGGTTGGTATTTGTTTTGTTTCCTTTCGCACATTGTTTCGTTTTAATATTTTATAGCAAATTACTTTGCCGACGGGGTGGCTGGCTGTTGGTCTCTGCCTCTGTCTCTGTCTCTGTCTCTGGGCAGATACCCCTCTTTTATTTTCCTTCGCTTGCTTTATATTCTACATTGAGGTAGGCACGTAATTTTATACATCGTTTCCATTAGGAAGCAGTAAAACGTACCACAGTATAGGGGCCTGCATGGAAACAATTACCAAGCCAAAGCCCAATAGCTGGAGTAGGTTGATGGGGAAGACAGCAGCTAATCAAGACTACAATCTGTTTGTGTATTTCCAGACGAACCGCGCACCTACAAATAAAGTCGGCAACTTGAATGTCATGTTGTCCCGACCATAGAATTTCGCCTCTATAGGGACATGTGGTGTAAGCCAACGGAGTCCAATAAGCCCGGCTAGCTCAGTCGGTAGAGCATGAGACTCTTAATCTCAGGGTCGTGGGTTCGAGCCCCACGTTGGGCGAGAATAATTTTTTTTTTTATTTTTCTTGTATATTTTAATTTGTCTGTATTCATTCATCAAAGACTAGGACGATATAGTACTAGTGTAGTAGGTAATAATATAGTAATATTTCGTTTGTTTTTAACAATAGTATTGGGATGAGCTAGAACAACTGGCCCATTAGCTCAGCTGGTTAGAGCGTCGTGCTAATAACGCGAAGGCCGCGGGTTCGATCCCCCCATGGGCCAATTAAGTTCTACTTTTTTTTTTATTAGCTGTTTTTTTAAGAAGTCATATTCAGCTTATTCATGGGCCACCTGCCTTTCCTAATATTTATTTGTTTAGTATTAAGAAATTTCATTCAAGGGAATTTTGGAAGAAGTATTTAATTCTTTCAAAATATCGTATGAATGAAAAAAAAAAAATTTCCTGGCCCATGGGGGGATCGAACCCGCGGCCTTCGCGTTATTAGCACGACGCTCTAACCAGCTGAGCTAATGGGCCATATGCCACTCAAGATTTTGAAACCTATTAACAAAATTCAACCAGTGAATAGGTAAAAATTAAGAAATACAAATATTGTACCATTTATATAATTTATTAAAATTAATTATCTTACATATTCTTATGCTGGTTTTTAGTTAATGAAACTAGTCTTGTTTTTCGCGCATACTTATTATAAATAAACATATTTATTTCGACCTATAAAAATATTCATAAAAAATATATCCTGGCCCATGGGGGGATCGAACCCGCGGCCTTCGCGTTATTAGCACGACGCTCTAACCAGCTGAGCTAATGGGCCATGTTGACGCCATTTTGTTTCCAGGACTTACATAAATAAACATTTTTCGGTTTCTGTAAACGTTTTCTAAAAAAAAATAACTCCTGGCCCATGGGGGGATCGAACCCGCGGCCTTCGCGTTATTAGCACGACGCTCTAACCAGCTGAGCTAATGGGCCATGTTGACGCCATTTTGTTTCCAGGACTAACATAAATAAAAACTTTTCGGTTTCTGTAAACGTTTTCTAAAAAAAAATAACTCCTGGCCCATGGGGGGATCGAACCCGCGGCCTTCGCGTTATTAGCACGACGCTCTAACCAGCTGAGCTAATGGGCCTTACGATCGGTGCCTAAATCCATGCAACCAGAATATCTGAACGAACTAAATAGCGATAAATACTTTACTTACCGAAATGAGCCATAAATACCTTATGGCCGACTAATTAAAATACGAGCCTAAACTATTACGGCTTTATTTATTGCACACTTCCCGCCAGAATGTGTTTAAAATGATCTGAAAATCGTTTAACTAATTGACCGGATCGATTGGTAATAATTCTGCAATGAAAAAGATGCACAAAATTAGCCAAAAATGAACAAATAAAACAAAAAATTGCATCAATGAAATTCAACGAAAACTAATGAAGAAATAAAACTAACAGCAGCAAAAAAAAAAAAAAAATGTTCGAGAAGTAGACTGAAAAATGTATGCCTCGTAGATACACAAGCACATGAAATCAAGTGAAGTGTGTGTGGAAGTAGAGCCGACGCAATAAATTTTCTGTGGTGTAGGTTAGGGCAAGCAGCGTGCGCGCTCACTCGCTCGCACCCACTAAATACAGCAGCGAGGGAGAAACAGAGACAGAGAAACACAGACAGGCAGGCAGTTGCATGGCCGAGTGCACTAGCAGAGTGACGCATACGGCGACTGCGACTGCGACTGCGGCTGCGACCGAGCCAGAGAGCTTCAATAGGCCGATGAAGCGAAGCGTCGCGACGCGGCGGCGGCAGCAGCAGCAACTTGCAGTTTTAGAAGAATGAGCGTAGAAACTTGCAGACAGCGCAAAAATAAAGCAGTGTAAAGCAGTGTATGCAAGTGTGTATGCATGTGTGTGCGACGACGGGTAGCGGCATGCAGGAAGAGCCGACAGGCTGGGCTGGCATGGCCCGATGTCAGGGGCATGAAGTTGCAATGAAAATGAAATTGCAAGCGGGAACCTAGACACATACATTAGTATGTATCTGATCTATTTATGTGTGTGAGTGTGTGTGTGTGTGTGTGTGTGCCTGTGTGTGTTATATTTAGTTACTTGTCTCTGGTTCTTGCTGCACATGCTATGTGCAAATTTTAGATATGTATCTGCAAAATACATTCGCAAAGCAAACTTCGAGCCCAAGCAGCAGGCAGCAGGCACAAGGCACTGGGCACTAGGCACCAGGCACAATTTTTTCTCTCCGTTGCGCTATTTTCGCTTTCAACGAAGCTGCACAGCCCAAAATGGTTGACGCTTTTAATGCTTCAGACAAGTTTTCGATTGAGCAGGTTAATGGGGCTACGGAATACGAGCTTTTTAGACACATATATATGTAGATACATAGGGCTCGAGTCAACAAGAACTGCGTGAGCGACTTTAATCCATATACATTTATATGTTATCTGATTTATGCTCTTGTCTTATATACCCAGAAGAGAGAAAAGTGCACGAACACCTGCGATTTCAGATGAATATATATGCTTGCATATCGCGTATTTTAAACATTTTATACTGTTGTAAGAAGGTTATCTTCCTGATAAATTCATAATTTTATTTATATGGGACACTTTATTATGTTAAGTTTAGGTTTTAAACGGATAATTTATGAGTACAGGACATTAGATCTTTTCTTCTTAGACATATGGTATATAAACTGAAAATTAGTTTGCAAACAAATATAGCATGAATATGTATATACAAAAATCCCCTAAATTTTTGATTAACTTAAAACCACAGCTAAAAACTAAAAACTTAACTATTGTCTACTGTGGTGGTATTATTATACTTTGTATGTGTGGGATCAATACTTTTATAATTTCTAACATTTTTAAATATCCCTATTGTCAGTCCTTGACACTCGATTTACTCATTTATTCCTATGCCATATAAATGTTCCGACAATTTGAGGATTATTGATAACTTTATGCGAGGTTTATGCCATGTGCAAACCTCGGTGTGAGCATGATCAGCTCAGGACACTTTAAAACAATGATAACGGTAAATGTTATGCCATAATATTTCACCCAAAAAGAATATTCCTTTACGAGTTACGGATCTATTTTGCTCGCCTACTTTATGTCTGTAAAAATAGAACTTAAATACTCGTTATTTTCATGGAGAAATTTTGAACTTCAAAGCAAAAAAAGAAGAAGAAATTGGACAAGAAATGGGATTATTTCTGTTCAAACAAATATAGTGAGCTTTCATTCTGTACTAACTCCATTTTATATATTTCATCCCATAATAAAGTTTATAAAATGACTTTTAAATAAGAAAACTGGAAATCACTTAGCTACAATTTTAATGTATATTCCAGTAAAAACTTTTCTCTACAATTTATTGATTCCACGGAAACTTGATCAGCCATATGTTAGCTGCTGATGAAGGTCTAGAAACCAAAAATTTAAATATAATTATTTTAACTTGCATTAGACTCTACATAAAATTTATAAAATTAATATTTAACATTATTTGGATAGTTAAAAGCTATTTATGTCCGCACTATAATGAAAGAGAAAATATATGTTTTCTTTAACATTTCATCTCATATTTGTGTTTTACTTTACTTTGGGTCTCTAAAAGAACTATTTGCTTCGGATTCAGCACAAATCAAAAATTTAACTTCTAGAAGAAGAAATTTGATTTTTTTATAACATTTTTGCTTGATTATATATAGTATATCCCACAGCTACAATTGGCTTATACTATGTAGTGTGAAAGTTATTTGAATATATTTAAATATTAAAATAATATATTTAAAATATGTTTAGGATTAGTTTTTGTTGCTTAATGGTTTGATATTCGTTTTACTTGATTTAATGAGAGTTTTCGTGTGATTACAGAGAACCGGAAGAGTTGTACAGGTAATTGCAAGGGAAGTTTTCCATTTAGCTGTTCTTCTGTTGGAGATACAACTGGAATTTGCAAGCTGTGTGTCTGTAATTTGGACTATAGCAATTTCGTAGCGCTTGGGATGTTGGCCTGTTGGACTGTTGGGGTGTACATACAATGCTAGACATTTCGATAGGTTCACGCGGACGCGCTGAACGCTGTCGCTTGTCTCTATTCTGTCGCTTGTGCTTGTGCTTGTGGGCCGGCACGTTTCTCTAAAGGGGAAGTCAACAATTCTGCCACAGACTATTTTTATGTGCTACGGCGTTTTATTGTGCGGCGGCAACAACAGCAGCAGAAGCAGCGACAACAGCAGCAGCAGGCAAAACAAGTCGCCAAACGGGTTAATGGCGGCCAGAGAAGCAAAAGATGGAGATGCCGACTAAAGGAATGACAGGGGGAGAGAGAGAGAGAGAGAAAGAGACAGAGTGAAAGAGAAGCAGAGGCGCAGAGGAACAGAAGCAGCGGCAGCGGCAGCGGCAGAGAGACAGCAGCGGCGGCAGCAGGTCGCTTGGCGCTTTTCGCTGCCTGTGTGGAGGCCTACAAACACACATGCACACAAACACACAAACAGTAGCACACATACACACACGCACACACACACATATACACATTCACAAAGTAAGCGCCAAAGAAACAACAGCGTGACCGTCTCACTGACACAAGAGATCCATAGACACACATACACAGTCAAATAAACATATCATACACACACACGCACACACGTGCGCATACATACATCCATACATCCATATGTAAATGGAGAAACGACAGCTAAACAAACAGCAAAAACAACAACGACGAACACCGCGGCGTTTGCCTTAGCCCTAGCCCCAATCTTTGAGCTTTTTGCTTTAACGCTTTTCGCTTTTACGCTCTATGCCTGCCCACTGTTTTTCGTTCTTGTTCTTGCTCGAACGATTTCGTTTCCATTCGTTTCGTTTCATTTGATATGGTTTTTGGGTTTTGACGCTGCTGCCGCTGCTGCTGCTGCTGCTGCTTGGCAGCTTGGCTGAGGCAGAAGCAGACGATGAAAACAAAAAACGTACGTGAAAAAACAGAATAAGCAATGTAAAGAAGCGCCAGAAAGAGTAGAGAAACGGTATAAGAAGCAGAGTGAGTGGAAGCAGTGGGTGTCGGAGCAGTACGTTAGGAGGGGAAGGGAGTGTCGGCGTTGTCGGCATTTTAACTGCACTTACCAAACTAACTGCATCTAGTTACGTTTATATTTCGTATTTGCATCAATTATTATTTTGATTTATTATTGCACACGCACTCACAACAAACTCAGATATATGTAAATAAATTTATATGCACACACTCGTTTCGCTTCTATTTTTCCTTTTGTTGTAAACAATTTGTTGTATGTATGTATTTTCTTTTTATTATTATTTTGTTGCTCAGAGATTCGTATTTGTATTTTATTTATGTTTCGCACATGCTTACGTCGCGCGCACGTACAACGGCTTAGCGCCCAATACGTCGTATCGTATCTCTGCGTTGCGTTGCGCTGCCACTTAACTGCACACAGTGAGTGCCAATGAGAGACTGAATTGAATGTTTGCTGTTGTCGACAACAGCGACGGCTGATGCTGTCACTGCCGACGGTCTGACGTCTTCGTGCTGACAATGGGGAAAGATAACTTTCCTTAGTTTACTCGAAAATTAGAATCAAATTTAAACATCAAAATTAAATAAAATGTATGATTTAATAATAAATATTATTATTTATTTATTATCAACAGCATTTGCTAATAATAGTATTTAAAAAAGTTTTATTGTGTTAGCTATTGGGCGTTTAACTGCTTTGTTGTACTGCTTGTTCTGTTAAACAAAATTGAATTTGTACATTTTGCACTGCTTTGGCTGTTAAACGGTTTTGTGCTGCTCATTTGCCGCACGGTCCTGTGGCGCAATGGATAACGCGTCTGACTACGGATCAGAAGATTCCAGGTTCGACTCCTGGCAGGATCGAAATTTTTTTTCATGATTTTTTATTGTGTCAATATTTTAGAAATGTTCTTGACCCAAGCGTGCACTACATACGTTAATGAAATATGATATTTATATATATAATAGCTTAAAAGTGGATATCAAAGGTCTAATATGTATTCAATGTGTATTGTTAATCATGAAGTGAACTGCTTGACATAATGCGTTTTTGAAGCAGACGAGGCAAGCGGTCCTGTGGCGCAATGGATAACGCGTCTGACTACGGATCAGAAGATTCCAGGTTCGACTCCTGGCAGGATCGAATTTTTTTCCTATAATTTTTTTAATTTTTTATTTATATTGTATAAATAAAGAAAAATTTAACTTTTATTATTTATTAATTAAGAAGGAATGAAAAAAACAAAACACAAATTGTATATGACCATTCTGTTAACATTTAAGCAATATATTATTATAAAGATTCGATAATTTAATTGTTAATTATTTGGCTAACGTTTTCAATACCAGGCACAATTGATGCTTCTTATTTTAGACAGATTTTACAGAGGTGAACATTTTAAATAACATAAAAAATGTTTGATTGTGCACAATCTGAATTTAAAAATGTTCATATTGCGTTAATTGTCACAAGAGTTACCGCCTCCCATATGGTCTAGTGGCTAGGATATCTGGCTTTCACCCAGAAGGCCCGGGTTCGATTCCCGGTATGGGAAGATAGTTTTTTATTTTATTATTGACTTAGTTTATTTATTAAAAACTATTGTTTTTTTCTTCTTACATAATTTTGGTCCACAAATATACATTATAGCTAAAACAACAAAAATCTGATTTGCTCGACTTCCTCTTTTTGAATGTCCACACAAGTACAAATTTAATAAATGTGGCGCATATTCTTCAAGCACAACTTTCTGGCATTATGCAAATCACAGTGGATTTGCAGCACACACGCATGCACCATAAAAAGCGCATACACATCAAGTCTTTCAACAAGAATCATTTGGATGTCACCTTAAAAGTCCTTGACGTTCAATTGTGCACACAGCTGGCGTGACATTTCTCCATTCGCATTGCGTTCCCCCCAATCTATAAAAAACTTTGTACATTTCCTGCTACTTAGCATAAACCGACAAATAATCCACACTCTCCACACGACGCCACTTGATTTGCTTTCAGCCAGTGCAGCTTCAGTTTGTCATTGAGAGTTTCTCCTTTCTGATTGGTCAATTTCCATGAAAGTGCATTACACTTGAAGAAACAAAATTGAGTAAAATTTTCTAAAATAAGTAATAAATAAATTATTGATAAATAAAAAACTCCGATCCTGCCAGGAGTCGAACCTGGAATCTTCTGATCCGTAGTCAGACGCGTTATCCATTGCGCCACAGGACCGTTGTGCGACGGCTGACAAAAGCTCATTAAGCATTACAATGTGCTAAGCGTTAAGCTTTAATAAAATAATTATGTTAATACAATTATCAGCGAGAAGTAAAATTATTAACATGCACGTTTTTGCTTAATATTTAATATTTTTATATTAATTCTATTGTAAAGACATAAGCTTATTAGCTATATTGAGTAATTTCTAATAGGAGAATTTATTATTTTGAAATAAGCGTTCAGTTTCGTAACTATCTACATTGAATAGATAAAAAAAAACTCGATCCTGCCAGGAGTCGAACCTGGAATCTTCTGATCCGTAGTCAGACGCGTTATCCATTGCGCCACAGGACCGCATGACCGCACACCGTTTTAAGCGCTTTAAAAGCAGCGAGCTATGGGGCAGTGATGTGTTGTACTGCACTACCGACACATAAAAAGCAGTTTAACGAGCACTTCAGTAGTATAGAGCATATAAATGAAACTGCTTGCAAAATACGTATATAAACTATTGTTTATTGGTGTATTCAAATTCACTAAATAATTCATTTATTACTAAATTTAGTTTGATGCAAATAATTTGTAATTATTTTTATTTATAAATATATAATTATTTCTATTAAGATGATATTCACCCATTGAATGATTTGTGATAGCTGAAGTAAGGTTTTGCCAAAACCTTAGCCACATCCCATATTGTCTAGTGGTTAGGATATCCGGCTCTCACCCGGAAGGCCCGGGTTCAATTCCCGGTATGGGAAAATGTAGAGGAATTAACTTTTTTTGTGTTTAATTTTATTATTGCATAAAATATAAAAATATATTGTTATTTAAAAAAAAAAATATCATTCACATTTAAATGCATAGCATATATAGGCCTTTCTAATTGTTTGGGGTAGAAAGAAAAAACGAGAGTAAATATTTTGCCTAGTCATCAAGCGCAAGCAACACTTGCTACTTGTTACTTGCTTGTCGTGTTTATTATCAAGTCGCAAAAAAGCGAATTGGAATGACTAGGCGATCGTTACCTTTTCATATGATTATAAGCTTAAGGTAGAACAAACCCGAACACAGTCGCTTAAAGTATTTCGAGCCGTTAACATGTCTTTTGAATTGTTGCTTCTGGTCGCCACGCTAGGGATCGTTTTTTATGCCTGGCAGCGAAGAGCTTTCAGCTTCTGGAAGAAATTGGGTGTAAAATATATCGAACCATCTGCCTTCTTTGGCAATGCTCGCAGTTTGCTGATGGCCCGTGCCTCGATCTTCGAGCAAGTCCGTTTGCTGCACAATGCAAAGGGATTCGAGAACGAGCCACTGATCGGGGTCTATATGCTGCACCGACCTGCACTGGTGCTCAAAGACCTAGATCTGATCAAAACGGTGATGATCAAGAAGAGTAACCACTTCATAAATCGTGCACTACAAACCGATCCGCACAACGATCCGTTGGGCTACAACAATTTGTTCTTCGTACGCAGTGAATGGAAGGAGCTGCGCAATAAAATTTCTCCTGTCTTCTCCTCCGGCAAGATCAAACAGATGTATCCGCTGATGTTGGAGGTGAGTTGATTAGAAATAAATCAAAATTATTTAACATTTTTAATTCAATTTTACAACCACGCAGATTGGCAAAAATCTGGAAAAGCATTTGGAAAAATTACCAACAGATTCGATCGTCAGCATTAAAAATATTAGCTCTCGCTTAACCACAGATCTCATAGCGACAACGGCATTTGGCTTGAATGCCAATTCGCTTGGGGACATGGACAGTGAATTCTACAAATACAACAAGGGTATCTTCGAAATGAAATTGAGTCGAGCTTTTGATTTTATCATCATCTTTATGTTGCCTATGCTCGCCTCGCTGGCACGCGTCAAAGTCTTCTCCAAACAGGCCTCTGACTTTATGAGGCACAGCGTCAGCTATGTCCTTGCTGAGCGCGAAAAGTCGGGAGTGAGGAGAAACGATTTGATTGACATACTGTTGGCCATGAAGCGAGAGGGCGATGCACAGCCCGATAAGATGAAGAACAAGGCAAAGCAAGTTGATTATCTGGTGGCACAGGCTGCTGTCTTTCAAACAGCTGGCTTCGAGACGAGCTCGTCGACTATGACTCTGGCACTGTTTGAGTGCGCACTCAATACGGAAATTCAAGATCGTCTGCGTGAGGAGGTTCAGGAATATTTCGGGAATAACGATCACATTGATTACGAACGCATCCAGGAGATGCCCTATTTGACGCAGGTTGTGAATGAAACGCTGCGCAAGTATCCCATTGTAGGATATGCTGAGCGTGAGTGTACCCCAAGCTCGACTGGTGAGCGCTTCAATCTGAAGCCCTACTACGATGTGGAACTGCCTATTGGCACCCCTGTCTATGTCTCCACTTTGGCTATACATCGCGATGAGCAGGCAAGTCTTTCATTTACACCAAGTCTAAAAGCATTAATGATAATGTCAACTGTATCTGCTTTCCTTTAGTACTGGCCGGAGCCAGAGCAATTCATGCCCGAACGTTTTGCGCCAGAGAATCGAGCTTCTCTCAACATGGATGCATACATGCCCTTTGGCATCGGTCCGCGCAATTGCATTGGGATGCGCCTTGGCCTTTTGCAAGTCAAATTGGGCCTGGTACACTTGCTGCGCCATCATCGAGTCATTAAGTGCGATAAGACCATCGACTTTATAAAGTTTAGCCATTTGGCACCTGTGATTTCCTCAACTGAAGAAATCTTTCTCAAACTTCAAAGAGTTTAAATTCAACAAAGTTCTGTTTGAAAACTTTTTTTTTAGACTTTCTAAAATTTCTAAATAGATTTTTCTGCTTATTAATTGCTTAAATATTGGATAAATGTCCTTATGCATAATCTTGTGTTGTAATGAAAACAATTATTTAATATTTTTTTTAAATATTTCTATTTTAATAAAAGTGTAGCATTTTTTAAATTGGATAGTAAATGATACCGAAAATAATTAAATTGTATTTCTCTCCTTATTTCAAGAATCTACATGCTAAAAAGAAAAAGCAAAATATTTAAGTGTACAAAAATTTAATAAGACTTTGTTTTTGACTTAATATATAAATTGAGCTTTTCGTTTGAATATTTTTTGAAATTAAATATTAGTTAAAAATAATTTTTATTTATTATTTTTGTTTAATTTGCACTTAATTAAGCTTATTGTATCACTGAGTGCAAGCCGATTACGAATACTCTACTCGAATATTACTTAATCAATCAAATGTGCTCAATGACAGGACAAATAATTGGATTTACTATAGCTTTACTACGCTTTAGCCTTGTCCCTCAGAGCAACTCGTGCATGACTTGTCAAGGATGTCCCATGGACAATTATCGTTCAGCCAAGCTGCTGGGCAAATGTGTCATAATGGAAGAGGGGAAAGGGGAAAGGAGAGAGGGAATGGGAGGTGGGGAAAAGCCACAAAACACTTGGCAACAATTGTGGTTAATGCAAAAAGTTTCTCTTTTACTTGCTCCACAAGATGACGTACCAAAGTGCAACAGCTGTGAGTCCTTGTAATAGCCATGTAAGGACATTGTTGTTGTTGTTGTTGCTTTATTACACACACATACAGAGAGAGAGAGAGAGAGAGAAGCTGAAGCACTTAACGCACTTGATACAATTGTCAATTTACGCAGCGAAAATGGCACAAATGAGCGCAGTAGAAGGAAATCTG
The DNA here is from genome assembly GCA_037075265.1 of Drosophila nigricruria. Classification (NCBI taxonomy): domain Eukaryota; kingdom Metazoa; phylum Arthropoda; class Insecta; order Diptera; family Drosophilidae; genus Drosophila; species Drosophila nigricruria. Next base: position 1,223,203 of record JBAMCI010000053.1, read on the forward strand.
GGAAAATGGAGTGGAAGATACTTAGTTGCATTTCAGCCACATAATGTGCGCTTGACGTGGCTAATTACAAATGCAGTTGCCCTCGCATCATTTGCATTTTCATTTTCATTAGCTTCTATTTTCTACTTTGTTCGCTTGTTTAATATATAGAATCTAATAAAAAGTTAGCGTACGCCGATTAACTGGAGAGTAGTCATTAGGTAGCCTTGATTGTTAACTATTAAATCAATGTGGATTGTTCAATATTAAATTACTCAACTTCTAGCCACATGCTACATTTATAAGCAACATTATTATTTACAAATTGGCTTCGACTTAAATATAGATTTCAATTATCAAAATTATTAATTATTTTATTTTATTTCATTTAATTTTCTTATTTGCATCAATGAGCATTTTGCTCTTCTTTGCTACTTTCAACCCTTATCTTTCAAGCATTCATGTTAATATTTTTATAATTCCCAAGTGCTCAGTCAGCTATGCCACATACATAATGAACCTTGAGTCACTCGTCTATCGCCAACGACCATACCACGCTGAATACATCGGTTCTCGTCCGATCACCGAAATTAAGCAGCGTCGGGCGCGGTTAGTACTTAGATGGGGGACCGCTTGGGAACACCGCGTGTTGTTGGCATCAGTTAACAACTTTTTTTAACATTTATTTTTTTATGATAATAATTTTATTATTTTAAATTATAAAAAAAAAATGTTTTTCATATATTCATAAGTTTGCATCAATTTGATGTATTTTATTTAGTTAAATAAAAAAATGTTAACTAAAAAATGTTAAAATTTTGGGCGATTGAATAAATGAGCTAAACAACAATTTTATTTTTCATTCTTTGCTATCTTCCAAGCATTTAAGTTTAGAATTTGTTGAATCAGTTGACAACATTTTGTTCTCTTTTGAATGTGTGGTGAATACCTTTAGATATGTTCTTCGATTATGTGTCCATTGCAACTAATTGGTCTTACAATTCCTTTGATTGAATCTACATACAGCATCGATATAATGTAAATAAGTATTAGTTACAAGTTGGCTTTGCAGTGTTACAAATTCGAATATATTTGATTAATAATATATATATATAAAATATGAAGAGATTTTTATTTTCGATTTTCATATAGAGCTACAAGCATATATTTGTTTCATATTAAGCTATGTGTTCCCTGCAGAGTACATTCTAGCTTTCGTGACGACATCTCAAAATCAACGTGAAAAAATGCCAAATGACATAAAATTAAATGATATACTGCATTTAAGCCAATTTACAGTTGACTTGTTCTCCAGAATGCAGGGGGCGAGTGTCAGTTGGAGCTTCGCTCGTACGCAACGATTTGCAATGACTTTGCTTTGACCTTGTCGCATTGCAAAAGGGCCACAACTGCAAAATACATTTCCCGATTCTACTTACATTTTCCCCATGTGCTATTGAAAACTGCGCGTAAGTCGCACGCGATATTAATACCCTATGAATATAGAAGTGAGTGGACGGGTATGGCTAAGCTGAATATTTGATAAAAATCATACATATACGAACGAAAGTAATTTTATTCATAAATTAATTAATAAAAATTAATAAATTAATTTTATAATTAAATTAATAAATTATATGACTTTTTTTTTTAATTTTAGAGTTCACACTTTATTGTCTGTTCTGCTATGATAAATTAATTTTTATGACGTGAATTGGAGTTTCGAAAAAAACTTTATTGCCATAAAAAAACCCTTAATACATTTTTCTGATTTTAAATTATACAATTAAAATCAAATATTTTCAAATTCTATAAATAAAATATCTAAAATTAGCAGCTAAAAATGTTTTATGCCTCGCATTTTTTGCATTTAAAATATTTATAGATAAGAAATATTTTTGTATAAATATATCTATATAAACTATATATTCATTTTTTTTGGCACCATTTTTAAATTTTAAAATTTTATGGTAATTCTTTTCAAATAGTAATCAAATATTTGAGTGTTTTTGTGCTAGCTCATGTAAAAACTATTAATTGTTAGTAACTTTATAATTTATTGTTTATATTTTTATGCACCGTCACTCAGGTTGTCACTCTGGAGTGACGGACTACATTTGCTGTTAACCGACTGCAAAACCTCCTCTTTCTTGAGCTGCCGCCTACCTTCAAGTCGACCCGTTCTATATGCTCCAGCTAGGCAATGCCAACCGTGCCCCCACGTTCAGGGTATATTTTCGATGAAATAATAGACTCTTTTCCCAGCATCTTTGCGATTTGCTATATTTACTTTTTACTATAGTCTCTTTAGAGACTATTAAAAATTTCAGATTTAAGCTCTATTAAAAATATACATAATTATAAGTACAAATTTTTATTTTAATATATATTTAAATAAGTAAATTTAGTTTTTAATCATGGGAAGTAAATCCTTAAGTCTTTAAGATAACATAGTTTATTATTGTTTACAGGGTATTCACCCGTTGCTAGCAGTTTGAGTTCATACTTAGATCAAAGTTTCGCTACCTTCGCGCTTCGTTATTTTTATTTTTATTGAATTGCATTGGCAAAGCCATCGAACAACAAAATCCACTCAACGAGACAGAAACTCAAAAAGTTAAGGTTGAAAGTTTTTGAGAATTTGATGGCTGTACCTGCAGTCAGTGCGAATAACTGGGCGAGCCATTAGTTTTAATTAGCTCCACTGTGCAGTGCATTCCGCCAGATTAGCCATCATAAAAGCCAAAACTGAGACTGGAACTCTGATAAAGATTCGCCTTGAGCACAAATTGCATGCAAATTGACATAAAATTAATAAACACGCAAATTGCATCATCTTTCGAGGGGAAAGTTTGCTGCAGAGATGGATCGCGAGGTTGGCAAAGGGCTGGCCAGCAGAGCTCTAATTAGCTGGAAACTCTACCCCACGAACCTTGAACTGCCACAATGCAGGAATTTGTTAATTAAGAGAGGGAGAAGCGCGACAGATTTGACGGCCATTGACTAAGAACAAAAAACATTAAAAGCATAAAAGTGCGATAAAATCTTAATGAAACATTGGATTTGCAGCAGTGATTTGGCAAAGAAGTCTTTAACGCAAAGGTTCATATAATGCAAATGAAAGGAGTGGCAATTGCTTAAGCCAAGGGGGAACCGAAGCAAGCGAAAATCTTAATCAAATTGTGATTAAATTCAAATATTTAAAAAATATTAAGGAATTATACAATTGAAATATAAAATAATTATATTTATAAATACGTTTATTCTAGATTTAAAAAAACTGAGCGTCAGGCTGATATTGTAATTAATAGTAATAGACGAAATTTCGATATATCTGAGCAGTGATTGAAACCTTGAATATAACATAAACAATCAAATATTTGCCTAATATTTGTTCTTAAAAAGATTATTTCGAAAACAAAAAGAATTTATACTAAAGTGATTTTTGCTATTCTGCGTAATTATCCATCGATAATTATTTAAATATTTAACAAAATATAAAACGGAAAACTTACTCCGTTAATAAACTTAAATGCGTATAGTAGAAGACACAATCAGCTGCTAATTAGTAAATCTACATATGTATAAAAGTTGATCAAAAACAAATCAAAATTTTATTGGGAATCTTTTATTGATTGGCCAATGAAAGCTCTTTATAATATTGAAAAGCTTTTATCAAAGCAGATAACTTCCCATTCGCATATTCCCAACTACCACATACATAAAGAAACTTGACTTGGCGCCAGCAACTTGGGCGATCTGATTTCTTGGACATGGCAAGGCCTTGGGATACCTCTGGGTTATGAGAAATGGGAAACAATGAATTAAAACTGGATTTTTCTACAGTGAATACTATTTTATATGTCAAAGATTATATATAACTCAAAGAGTAGCTGAATTATAAATAAATTCGTATCCATTATAATTTGTGTATTTGCTGGGAAATTTGTATTTAAAAATATAACTCAAGAAATTCTAAACTTTAAATATAATGTCGTGTGGGCTAAAAATAACAAGCTCAACATGTGTCATGTTCAACTCAATTTAAGGGATGGTTTCTCTTGCAAATTTGTAAATTTAGCGCTGGCCAATAAACCAACCCTTATTTTAGTTATGCATTCCGAATGCCGTTGAAATTCCCAATTGCTTATTCCCAAATACCACATACATAATGAACCTTGAGTCACTCGTCTATCGCCAACGACCATACCACGCTGAATACATCGGTTCTCGTCCGATCACCGAAATTAAGCAGCGTCGGGCGCGGTTAGTACTTAGATGGGGGACCGCTTGGGAACACCGCGTGTTGTTGGCATCTGGTAACAACTTTTTTATTTAAATATATCATATTGTTTTTTTTATTATTTTATGAAAAACATAATATTTTGTATTTCTATCTTAAATTATATTATTAATATATATTTGCATCAATTCAATTTATTTTGATTAGTTAACTACATAAAAATGTTTAAAATTAGGGCGATTGAATAAAGGAACTAAGCAACAATTTATTTTAAACTCTTTGCTTTTATCATTTAGGCATCTTTTTTGATACAAAAATAATTTTTACCTAATTCTTTTTATACTCATTCACGAAGTGAAATAAGTACACTGGTTTTGCGCAAAATCCGTCTTATGTCTTTCCGTCTGAAGCTAGAGGCTGGATACTGAAATTTTGAATATATTCCCGTGTGTATCATCGTACGCTGAATTGTAAAGATTTAAGGGGAAAGGCAATCGTTGCATCCTGTAACTTATTAGCGCTGTTTGTTCAAATGCTAGAGACATGAAATTTTGAATATACACTCACCTCTATGCCTATCGAGAGCGCAGCAAATCTGGAAAATTGCATCTTCTACAATTTTACAATTGGAAACTCAAAATTAAATAAGTTTCTGTGAGCCTCTATTTCCATTTATTTGCCAACAATATTATATCTTTATACCTCTTTGGGGACGTGGTAAATTAAAAAAACTGTTTTTGGCCAGTGAGAGAGTATTATGCTGTTGGTAACGCCCGACTGCAACAATATTACTTACTGTTGTTGCCTCTGTAGAATGGTAACATATTACCGAGCTCAACTCCATTGAGTGCAATATTACTAAAAGTCAGTTACCAAGTTTTTCGGGTTTCTTTTCATTTGTAACTAAATCAGCTTGGGTCAAAAGTTACTCAGTTATCGAACTTTTAAGTTTTTTGCTCTATAAGGTCTTTGGGGCCAGTCTGCAAATTTTGCATTTATATTTCATACAATTTTGATTTTTGTTATAATTTGGAACCCGGTTCCAAATTTTACATAATTCTTAATATTGAAGGTCAGTTGCAAGGTCAATTAAAGGTCAGTTGCAAATAAAGCGAATATTTGAAAGAGCTTACATTTTAAATGACACATATACAATTTTTCTATACAATTTTTCTATACGTGTGCTCACATACATTCAAATGCGTGCATTCTTGCTTAGTCGATGTAGTCTGTCCGTCTGTACGTTCGATCGTCAGTCTATCCGTCCGTATGAACGCAGTGATCTCGTAAATGCTAGAGACTTGATCACTTTGTTCGATAACTCGTGTCATTTCAATCTTATCGATAAAAAATCCATAATCTGACGTTGGTTTTTAGAGTAACTTGAATACCGTTAAAGCTGGGGATTTCAAAATTACTGTATATTATCTAGAAGGAAATATATTTAACAAATGAATTCCCATAGTATAGCAATTACTGCAGTTCAAGCGCAGCCTCTGCGTAAAATACGCCGTAAGCAGAGCGTGTGGGAGTGCCTATGTGTGTGGGCCTGTGTTGGTTGCAATCTATGTATATATAAAAGAAACGGAGGCCGATTGGAATATCGACTCTCCTAGCAATCTCGACTAGAGTACTCTTACTTGTTACTTGATATTGTTGTCAAGCCAAGTATATGTTCACTCTAACACTGTTTGTGGTATACCAGATATTGTATTTCCCAATTTGACAGGCCCCTAGTGGGCGTATCAGGAAAATCTCAACACTTTATTAGACGAGGATATATATTTCAAATTTCAACTCTCTAGCCTCAATAGTGACGAAATGGTTTGTGTTAATACGGACAGCCAAGCAAAGGGACGGAGAGCAAACGATACTGTAACTAGAACCTGTAACCCAAATCTCCCTTGATCAAAACTTGTTTATAAAGAATTGTTTGCCCAATATGAACACTTGTATTACTCGTATAAGTTTACATATTCCATCTGTACAAGGATAAATCAAATTAGACTTTTTTTTGCAATCAGAAAATTTTATTATGCTATTTTTAGACCAACACCATCGATTTTAGCTTTTTTCTATATTTTATTCGGTACAACGTTTTTCGCACACGAAAAATCGCTGGGCGTAGCAATCCTCAGGGATCCAGTAAGCGGTAAGTGCATTAAGGCCGAGACAGCGGTACGAGGAATTGGGTGGATTTTGGAAATTGCGATAAGTGAAGCCGGTTCCAATACTGAACCAACTCCATTGAGAAGCACTAGCCAAATTCGAGCCTGATGTCCAAACCGGTTCGTTAAGCAGATGTAAAAAGCCTGAGCTGAGCAAAAATAGGTAAACGCGATTCTGCTTGTCTTGGCTTTCCAAGCTAACCAAGCTGTAGCCTTGCTGAGAAGCGCAGGCGGCTTCGGCTTGGAACCAATTTAGCTGTGATTATACAAATATAGAATAATATAGACTATTTATATATATATATAGACTAGGCCATTGCTTACCCTAATAGTTGCGGATAGTGAAAAATCTCCTGATGAATATGTGGGCAGAAAAATCGGCAACGGCTTCTCCTCCTCAAGTATGGGCTCCTCGTCGGCAACTGGTTTCTCCAGCTCTTGAGCCCAAGCCAGTGTGCCGAGCAGACATAGAAGAGTGAGACCTAAAGACTTCATTTTGTGAACAATGCAATGATAGTCCCTGCGCTTTTATACAGTTGTGTGGCATGGTTAACGTTAATTGCCCGGAGCATTCATCAATGTCATTTGATAAGGTGCAAATTGAAGCATTTTAACTCCTAAAGTTTGAAGAAAAATTTCAGCAAAGCTAAAGGTACATGCCAAATATCCTATGCGCTTCACTCTTTTATATTTATGTATAAAGTTCATATGAATTATAATTATAAGATATAAGGAAATATATCTTTAAGTCTTTAGTTCTTCAGGTCCGATGACATTTGTAATAATAATAATCAACTTTCCGATCTGTTAACAAAAGTGGAACTCTTCTTACAACAAACAGTTTTACTGAAACCGTTAATATCCTCAAGCTCGTTTTCACTGTATACGACCTATTCACCACTAATAGCTTTCTGAACGACTTTTGATGCGATTCTTATCACGTCAATATAAATACCGCCCAACAGAATATAACGGCATGAGTTCTTGACAAAATGTTTCGACTTCTGCTTCTCATTTGCTATCTGCACCTTTGGAATTGCCAGACGACCAACGAGAAATATATCGTTGCAACTTTTGGCAAGGTATGAACTGTTCATATAGCTCCCAATAAAGGTATATATCCAATCCAATATTTTTCTACCAGGTCAATTGGTTCCAGGCAAATCAAATATGCCACCAAGCCGATATGATTCTGGCCACAGTCACCAGCTACGAGCAGCAGCTCCTCGTGATACGAAGCATAGCTCTCAATGGTATTTACTTTACATTTTACAATTTCAATGTATTAATCAATCAATCAATCAATCATTTAATAATTCTTTATCCAGGTCACCTGCTGGGACTTGAAGGCTTCTGGCTTGGCGCCAGCAACTTGGGAGATCTGAATTCTTGGACGTGGCAAGGCCTTGGAATACCTTTGGGTTATAAGAAATGGGCAAGCAATGAACCACAAGTGGATTTCATTGGGAGTAAGGGATGCATGGTAATGGGGCTGGATCAGTCCTGGTATAGTGTGGATTGTTACAGTGAATACTATTTTATATGCCAAAGATTAAGCAACTCAACAAATGATCCCATATACATAAATCAAAATGTAGCTGCATCATAAATAAATTCGTATCCAATATAATTTGTGTATTTGCTGTGAAATTTGTATATAAAACTATATCTCAAGAAATTCTAAACTTTAAATATAATGTCGTGTGTGCTAAAAATATAAAGCTCAACATTTGTCATATTCAACTCAATTTAAGGGATGGTTTCTCTTCCAAAATTGTAAATTTAGCGCTGGCCAAGAAACCAACCCTTATTTTAGTTATGCATTCCGAATGCCGTTGAAACTCCCAATTGCTTATTCCCAAATACCACATACATAATGAACCTTGAGTCACTCGTCTGTCGCCAACGACCATACCACGCTGAATACATCGGTTCTCGTCCGATCACCGAAATTAAGCAGCGTCGGGCGCGGTTAGTACTTAGATGGGGGACCGCTTGGGAACACCGCGTGTTGTTGGCATCTGTTGTTAACAACTTTTTTTTAAATTTATATTTTATTAGTTTATTTTTATTATTTTATGAAAAACATAATATTTCGTATTTCTATCTTAAATTATATTATTAATATATATTTGCATCAATTCGATTTATTTTGATTAGTTAACTAAATAAAAATGTTTCAAATTAGGGCGATTGAATAAAGGAGCTAAGCAACAACTTTATTTTAAATTCTATTCTTTTTTCTATGCACTTTGAAATCTGGTAACAACTTTTTGTGATTTTTATGTTATTCAATTTATTCAATTAAATATTTCGCGTTGCTTCACTGATTGAATATATCTAATAATGTTTTGTATCATGAATTAAATAGTTTGCTTATTACAAACACATGAAAACGATACTATTTAAACTCAATCTTAATTTTTTATGCATTACTCTTCCTTGAATATATATATTTTATTAATATAAGTTAATATTAATTTGCTTTTGTTCGCTTTATTTAATTTTCTATGATAGCAAATGCTATTAGACAATATGTAAAAAATCGTGTGCCATCCTGCCACCTTGTGAACATTTGTTGCATTTGTAATTCCTTGCAGCCTTGCTGGGCAAGGATAACTAGAAGCTTGGTGAAAATTGAATAAACTGTAACGTATTGTTGGATGCGCAGCCAATTGCGAGCATAAGATGAATATCCCAGCCATAAAACGGAAGCTAAGCGTTGGCTTTCCTATTGACGACCTTCGTTTAACGTGCTGCGAAAATGGCCACCAGGCAGAGGACGACATCAAACCCCACCAACCTTAGCCACAGCTTCAGCTTCAACTGCAACTCTGCTACCCTAGCGTCGGACTCGCATAAATTAAGTGGAAGCAGCAGCATCACCATCAGCCCCAACCTCAACCTCAGTTTCAACGCATCGCAGGATTCTCATGGCGCATTTATTTTGCGTGACTTTTGTTGTCAGCTTCACTCCTTTTCCCTTTTAAACGTTGTCTCTGTTGTTGATGCTGTCGTTCGCGTACTTTGCTCTCAGCTTCCTGCTGCAGCAGCCAATTTAATTGCAATTTTTCCCGCAGCCAGCGTCAAAGACAAATAACCAAAGCTAATAGATCATGTCATCTTGTCAACAAGTTTTACAATCTAATTGCGCACATTCAACAAGAGTTAACAGAGACGTTTGCTTTGAACTTCAATTGAAAGAGCGACAATTTTCCTAACACATTTTTAAATAAGATAACATTTTGTATTAGATAAGATAATTGGTATATATTTTGGAAATATAAAATATATATTATAAATATTACAATTATGTTACTATTATTATAAGAATTGTAATTAAAATTCTTTTTATTAAGAAGTTTTTATTTTAGAAATTCTTTTTTTTTTAATATTTGTTGTGTGATCTTTTAAGCTACTTTTTTTTTAATTATTTGGCGATCGTATGATCAACAGCCCGGCTAGCTCAGTCGGTAGAGCATGAGACTCTTAATCTCAGGGTCGTGGGTTCGAGCCCCACGTTGGGCGAGACTAAATTTTTTGTTATTTATTTACAATGATTTTAAGTCGAAAAATAACTAAAAATGTAATTTTACTTACATAAACACGAAATAGTAATTTGTAATAATTTTTAAATGTGAAATGAAAATTTAAATAATTCGAAAAAATTAGACGTTCCGATCCTGCCAGGAGTCGAACCTGGAATCTTCTGATCCGTAGTCAGACGCGTTATCCATTGCGCCACAGGACCATCATGACGTCGAAGACATACAATATTTTTAATGACCAATAATTATAGTATTTCCTAGTGGTTTGATACTAGATGCTATCTCTTAGAATATGCATATATAAATTTGTATACTCATTCACGAAAATGAAATCAGTATATTTGTTTTGTGCAATGTCCGTCTTGCTGTCCGTCCGCCTGTTGAAGCCTTGAAATTTTGAATATATACTTGAGTATAACCTCGACTGATAGTATCAAGATGTCCAGATACGCCTACTAGAGGCGTGTAAAGTCGGAAAGTGCACTGATTTTTCAAATTCTTTGAGCACTATTGAAGCTAGAGACTTGAAATTTGGTATATGTATATAGATATAGCTGATATATCTACGCCCACAGGGGGCGTGCTAAACCGCAACAGTTTATTATCAAAATTATATATTTGAGTTACTGGTGATCTCCTCTATCGATGATCGAAAAATTATTTTTACGCCTCTTTGGGGGTGTGGTATTCCTAAAAATACCCTGTATTTTTCGCATTTTTGAAGTGAAAGCATTTTACAGTTACATTAGTCTTAACCCCTTTTAAGGACCAGCCAAAAGTTATATGTCTGGGCGTGGCAAATCGGGAAAAGCTGTATCTGTTACCTTTTTTCAGTGAGAAACTCCTAATTTTACGACGATATCACTGCTGACCTCCTCTATTGATTTGCCGAAAGTTCTATAAATATATAAACCAATTGGGGGCGTGGCAAATTGAAAAATCTATATTTTGCAGAGCTTCGACCGTGGTAGCGCCCAACTGCAACGTTCTTACTTGTCTAAAGCACATTTTTGAAGTGCCTCTTGGGCTATAATAAGATTAAAGAATGTCCCTTTAAAAACTGAAGCAAAAGGATGTTTGCCCGCTGGAAAGACCTTGCAAACAAATGTAAGAAGTTACTTTTATGCTGTCTTGGCAAATGCAAATGGCATGCCATTCAAACAAACAGAAATCATATTATCCATACGCCCGTTCGCCGTTCGCCGTTCGCCATTCGCCATTCGCCATTCGCCATTCGCCTTTAGCCACCAACAGCAATTTTTGATTTTATATCTTGAAGCGAACCCCTCTCGAAAAGTAAAAACGCAACGATCTGTGCTTGCACATTTCGTTCTCGTAGTGCAATCCCAATGGGACTCGTAAACACTTTGGCCAGCACGCAAAAGAAAACACAAAAAATGTAGCAAAGGAAATGCACATTGAGTGAGGGAGAACGCTACAGCTACAAAGGAGGGTGCACCCTAATATCCTAGCTCTGGCAATTGCCAATCCTTGACCCGTCATAACGCTCCCTCTCCAGCACCGAGTCGCTTTTTCCTTTTGACAGCTCAGTTAAATGAGATATGCTTTTTACATTTTTTCGATAAATTTCGTGGCACCCCAGCTTCGCAGCAGTGGATAACATTATTAGCGCAAAACTTTGCCATAAAAATGGCAAACGGATTTACGCAACGCTTAAAATTGAGATTTACTGTAAGCGAAATTTATAACAAACGAAAGAAAAAAACCCTTCGGCAACAAATTTAGGGAAAAGAACTACTTAAACTTCGAGCTTATCAAATGACATTGATGAATGCTCCGGGCAATTAACGTTAACCATGCCACACAACTGTATAAAAGCGCAGGGACTATCATTCTATTGTTCACAAAATGAAGTCTTTAGGTCTCACTCTTCTATGTCTGCTCGGCACACTGGCTTGGGCTCAAGAGCTGGAGAAACCAGTTCCCGACGAGGAGCCCATACCTGAGGAGGAGAAGCCGTTGCCGATTTTTCTGCCCACATATTCATCAGGAGATTTTTCACTATCCGCAACTATTAGGGTAAGCAATGGCCTAGTCTATATATATAAATAGTCTATATTATTCTATATTTGTATAATCACAGCTAAATTGGTTCCAAGCCGAAGCCGCCTGCGCTTCTCAGCAAGGCTACAGCTTGGTTAGCTTGGAAAGCCAAGACAAGCAGAATCGCGTTTACCTATTTTTGCTCAGCTCGGGCTTTTTACATCTGCTGAATGAACCGGTTTGGACATCAGGCTCGAATTTGGCTAGTGCTTCTCAATGGAATTGGTTCAGTATTGGAACTGGCTTCACTTATCGCAATTTCCAAAATCCACCCAATTACTCGTACCGCTGTCTCGGCCTTAATGCAGTTACCGCTTACTGGATCCCTGAGGATTGCTACGCCCAGCGATTTTTCGTGTGCGAAAAGCGTTGTACCGAATAAAATATAGAAAAAAGCTAAAATCGATGGTGTTGGTCTAAAAATAGCATAATAAAATTTTCTGATTGCAAAAAAAAAATCTAATTTGATTTGTCCTTGTACAGATGTAAACTTATACGAGTAATACAAGTGTTCATATTGGGCAAACAATTCTTAATAAACAAGTTTTGATCAAGGGAGATTTGGGTTACAGGTTCTAGTTACAGTATCGTTTGCTCTCCGTCCCTTTGCTTGGCTGTCCGTATTAACACAAACCATTTCGTCACTATTGAGGCTAGAGAGTTAAAATTTGAAATATATATCCTCGTCTAAAAAAGTGTTGAGATTTTCCTGATACGCCCACTAGGGCCTGTCAAATCGGGAAATACCATATCTGGTATATCACAAACAGTGTTAGAGTGAACATATACTTGGCTTGACAACAATATCAAAACAAGTAAGAGTACTCTAGTCGAGATTGCTAGAAGAGACGATATTCCAATCGGCCTCCGTTTCTTTTATATATACATAGATTGTAACCAACACAGGCCCACACACATAGGCACGCCCACACGCTCTGCTAACGGCATAGTTTACGCAGAGGCTGCGCTTGAACTGCAGTAATTGCTATACTATGGGAATTCATTTGTTAAATATATTTCCTTCTAGATAATATATAGTAAATTTGAAATCCCCAGCTTTAACGGTATTCAAGTTAAGCTAAAAATCAACGTTAGATTATCGATTTTTATCGATAAGATAGAAATGACACGAGTTATCGAAAAATGTGATCAAGTCTCTAGCATTTACGAGATCACTGCGTTCATACGGACGGATAGACTGACGATCGAACGTACAGACGGACAGACTACATCGACTAAGCAAGAATGCACGCATTTGAATGTATGTGAGCACACGCATAGAAAAATTGCATGGAAAAATTGTATATATGTCATTTTATAAAAAATGTAAGCTCTTTCACATATTCGCTTTATTTGCAACTGACCTTTAATTGACCTTGCAACTGACCTTCAATATTAAGAATTATGTAAAATTTGGAGCCGGTATCCCAATTATAGCAATAATCAAAATTGTATGAAATATAAGTGAAAAATTTACACTGTAGACTGTAGACTCCTGGCCCCAAAGACCTTGTAGAGCAAAATACTTAAAAGATCGATAACTGAGTAATTATTAACCCAAGCTGATTTACTAAATAGTATATATATATGCCTTTTGAGTATGAACCAAGTTGGAAAAAAGACTATGTTCGTCTTCTTACGGTTACGGCTTTTGGGGTTTCTACGATGATATTCTAATAGAATTTTACTATAGAACTCATTACATATGATGATAAGATAGTTGTAACTAACTTATCAATGACAATGATGGATGCGTTAAAAAATTAGCTTTCAAGTCAATAACTGTATATAAATACCAACAAACCGTGGAGTTCTTTACAAAATGAAGTCTCTAGCTCTTGGTTTTTTCTGGCTGTTCTGCGTTGTGGCTTGCGCTGACTTAGATGAAGTTGAAGTCCTACCATCCCCAGACCATGAAGGTGTAGCTGAACCCATTTTAGCTTTGTTCACTTATCAAAATACACAATACGGCTTAAGCCTGAACAAGGTAAAAGTAATTTGAGCAATTCACTGGGGAAAATAACTATATTTTTATTATTTTTCTTTTTTCTTTCAATTTTAGTTGACTTGGTATGAGGCACAACTGTTTTGTGCTACACAGCAACATGTCCTCGCCAACATTCCTTCACAAAGTGTTCAGAATGTGTTAATCGAATTCATCCGATCTTCTGCTGTGGACCAACTTAGTTTACTTTCTAACGAACCCATTTGGGTTTCGGGCACGAATCAGGGAGTTCCCACCGAATACGTATGGCATAGCAGTGGAGCTCGCCTCATCTATCGCAATTTCCTTAGGAACCCATCATCTGCCTATCGGTGCGTCGCAATAAATGGAATCACAGGTGACTGGACCGATGAGAATTGCAGAGACAGGCATTACTTTGTGTGTGAAGTACAACCATGCGCGGCCTAAGAACAGACAACGTAATAAATCTATACATTCACGTTTTTCATATGTATTTAACGAGCATAAATAAAACTAAATAAAAAGTTTAAAATTGCAATCAGAATCAAAAGTATTGTATACACTCTAGTTACAAATGAAAAGAAACCCGAAAAAGGTGGCAACTGACTTTTAGTAATATTTCACGCAGTAGAGTTGAACCCGGGAAGTCTTTTATAAGTTCTTTTACTCAGGTCATCAATCTGATCAATAATATATATACTTTATGGGTTCTGCTACGCGCCCTTCTGCCTGTTACATACATTTTAACAAAACCATTATACCCTGATTTTCCATTTTCAATGTGTTCGGGGTATAATAAAAAGTTCTTAACGGGTGTTAACAACACGCGTTGTACCGTACCCAAGCGGTCCCCCATTTAAGCACTGACCGTACCCGACACTGCATAATTCGGTGATCGGACGAGAACCGATGTATTCAGCTTGCTTTGGTGGCAAATTTTTGAACAGGAAACTCAGTTGGATATGGAATATAGCTATGGATATGACGCATATTTGCTTTAAGCTTAAAACACACAGCATTATATTTTATTTTTAGAATATTTCGTTACATTTTCCACTTTCTGTGATTCATATATACAAGGGATCTTTTGTGTAGTTACACGCTCTTTCGCATATAAAATAGTATTCACTGTAGCAATCCACACTGTACCATGACTGATCCAGCCCCATAACCATGCATCCCTCACTCCCAATAAAATCCACTTGAGGTTCATTGTTTGCCCATTTCTTATAACCCAGAGGTATTCCAAGGCCTTGCCACATCCAAGAATTCAGATCCGCCAAGTTGCTGGCGCCAAGCCAGAAGCCTTCGTGTCCCAGCAGGTGACCTGGACAAAGATTAATTAAATGATTGATTGATTGATTGATTAATACATTGAAATTGTAAAATGAAAGTAAATACCATTGAGAGCTATGCTACGTATCACGAGGAGCTGCTGCTCGTAGCTGGTGACTGTGGCCAGAATCATATTGGCTTGGTGGCATATTTGATTTGCCTGGAACCAATTGACCTGGCAGAAAACTATTGGATTGGATATATACTTATATGGAGCTATATGAACAGTTCATACCTTGCCAAAAGTAGCAACGATATATTTCTCGTTGGTCGTCTGGCAATTCCAAAGGTGCAGATAGCAAATGAGAAGCAGAAGTCGAAACATTTTGTCAAGAACTCATGCCGATATTACTGTTGGGCGGTATTTATATTGACGTGATAAGAATCGCATCAAAATTCGTTCAGAAAGTAATTAGGATATAGATAAATAATATATACACTTGGGTTCTAGGAAAATATAAAATTTTTATTCAATAGCAAAAATCGTTAAGACTACAAACTTGTGTCCCATACAAAAACTTAAGAAATGCTCACTTCAGTTTTTAGTGTAGTCTGTAATTCAGTGCTTAAACTAAGGAGATAAATATATAATTATTCACTTTGTTTATAGCTAATAGTATTTAGTTACATGCTCTATACAAAATATCATCAAATCTCTTCACTTAGCTATAGCTAAGTTAGTTAAAGTATATTTCGATCATGGAAACCCGAAGTCTGACGGAAATAAAACTTAATATAAATCATTGATATAATGCGAAGACTTAAGTTATATGACTTGCATTGCTTTCGTTGTCTGAAATGCATATGTTGTATAGCTTACAAGGCTTGTCGAAAATCGGACTATCATAAATAATCAAAACCAAATTTCAGGAAAATCATGAAAGTTCCACGTGAATGGAAATAAATGGAAAATTTCTCAAAATTAAATAAATTAAAATATGTTTGATGCAGAGAGAAAATATGAATTTTTTCTAAAATTTGAATTTCTACTTTGAAAAATGTTTATATATGAACAAATTCTTATTGGGGCAAGCCATAGATTAAGGCAATAAAAGTAATTACTGTGCTTATGCTATGCGTAGTTCATTAAATCTGAGCAAAACATTTATTCGAAATCGAAAATTGACTATAAATTCGACTTTTCTAACAGACACTTTGTACTTGCATAAAAATATGAATGAGAATAAATGACAATTCTGGGTAGAGATAAAAAAATAAATTTTGAGATATATTTAAAAATTATCAATGTAATTATAAGCTCTTTCAATATAAAAACTCAAAGAATTTTAACAATTTGCAGAAATTCAAAAACCAAAATATGCTTCAGCTAAAGTCAAAGAAATGTTTAATGTTTTCAAAAATACTCGCAAATTCTTGAAAATTGAATAAGTTTGATTAAGACATTGAAATACAAAATTCTAATAAACGAATGAATAACTTTGATGAGAGAAATTGCAGAAAATTCTCAAAATATTTTATATTATTATTCTTAGAAATTCCTAAGCCAATGTTTCAAATATTTGCAAAATATTTATGTAAATAAATGTAAATAATTGAGAAATATAACATAAGCACAGAGACTACTTCAAGACTAATTGCAGATAAGAAAAAAGCAATTTTATATAAATATATATATATAGCAATTATTTATATGAATCGCCCAGGCAAATTGTTTAAACTATGCTTAATTACGTTTGTTCTTTATATGTCATCCACTAGCATGTGCAAGCTCTTGACTTCCTGCTTCAATTGAGGAAATGTTAGTAATCTCCATATTGATATGTGGGCGGTTGATGCGTGACCTTGCTGTTTGGCTGGTAGAGGTTGTGATGCGAGGAGGAGCGATGGGCGAAGTTGGCGGCAACGGCGGCAGTTTCTGCATACGAATGCGATTGCGAGTGTCGCTGAGAAGGCGAGTGGGCGCGCCTAGCACGACGCTCCTCAATGTTAGCCGGCCAGCGTTGATGAAAACGCGTCGAGTCCTCCGACGAGCGACGGCGATGATAACGTTTCGCCGAGCTGTTAGCCAATGGAGCTGGGCTCTGCTCTGGCTGCTGGCGATAGCTGCTGTCATCGCCGCTGCCAGCACTAAGTGCCTGCTGGTACTGACGCCTCATTCGCTCGTCCAGCGACGAGTTGGGCGTGGGCGTATGGAGATCGATGACATCTCCATGAGAATTTCGACGAATTGGCCGTTGCATGTCCTGGTCGTAGTTCTCATAGGGATTGCGTCGTTGCTTATTCCGCTGATGCTGTTGTTCATGTGCATCGAGCCGTTGTCGCCACTCGGCTGCAGACACCTGTTGTCCATAGAGATCGGGTTGTGGCTGGAACTGTGCACCGCCACTGCCATAAATATTCTGATAGCTTGATTGCCGCCAGCCCTTCTCGGCGGCAGCGGCATTATTTGCCAGTTGTTGGCGTCGCTGTGAGCGACTGGAACTGCTTTCCGATGAGTCCTCTCCGGAGGTGCCCAGGCCCTGATCCTTCTCATCGCCGCCATAAGCCTTATAGGGCGCACCCAGGAAACCCTTCGAGCCATAGGCATAAGGCCCGTTCAGTCCCATGCTGGGATACTGCATGTAGTAGGACTGCGCAAAGGGTTTCTCCATCACATTTGCTAGCTTCATATCATCCGCACTATCATCCACCTCCGCATCAGAGCCATCGTCACGTCCCGTCCACGTCTGCCAAGATCCAGGTCCAAAGAGCGACAGCAACACGGGTAACAAGAACAATCCATGCATAGCGCCAAAGAAGATGACAAGGAAAACCATTTTGAAGAAGACCAAAAAGATATAGCTCTGTGCTAGTAAAAGAGCTATAATGCCCAAGATCGTGGAGCTGGAGCCCTGCACAATGGGCAACCCGAGCGAATGAAGAGCCTCACGTACGCGCGCCTTGGGACTGCGCTTCTTCGACGACATATAGGTGTAGCATATGTGGGCGGTAAAGTCCACAGAGAAGCCAATGCACATAATCAGATTAATCATAGATATCGAGTCCAGGTTGACGTCCCACAAGGCCATATAGCCAGCGACGCCCAGCTCAATGGATATGACTGAGAAGGCTACCCACAGTGAGCAGAGGATATTGGGTATGAAGATGAATGAGATGATCATCATGATGATCGCACCAATGACCATGGCCTGCAGTGAGACGGGACGAACCAGCTCAAATTGATCGAAGAACACAAAGTACGGATGAAAGATGGATGCATTCAAGGGGGAGTCCTTGCATATTTGGCGCAAATCTCGCACCATTTCCTTTTCATGATTCGTATCCGTAATATTGACAGCCTGTATAAGGAATCTCGAGGCAATAATCTGAGTTTCATCCTGATTTAGGCGTACATCCAGTGAGAACGGATTGCCAGGGAATAACCAGTGCTCCTTGACTGCATCAATAAACGATTGTTCATCATCGATGGTCTCATTCAGATAATCACTATTGCGATCCATAAACGAGAGAAACGAACGCAGCCATGATTCGGTATATAATGAGGAGGTAACGTATGAAGTATGTTCTAAAGTGCTTGTCAAATTCTCTATTTGCTCCTGTACTTCGGGATCGGAGTAATTCAAAGCACCCGCAATAATAACCTGTGAAAGGATTTATTATTTGAGAGGTTTTCAGAATGTTAGGTTTTAACGACAAACTCACCTGCATTCTGTAAGGAAACTCGCGATAGTAATCATCTTCACGATCGAAAAACTCCACTGAATACGAATCCTCCCGTGACAATTTACGTCTTTCCAGCCCCTCTTTGATTTGTGTAACTCCGTAACAAGCTCCAGCTAGATAGCTGGCGAAGGCCAGAATAATAACTATCTTGCACCATTTGTTGTTGATGACCGCAGCCAGTTTGTCCTTGAAGAAGGCCATGAACATGTGATCCTTGTTGTCGATGGGATTGTCTGGATCATTGGGATCAATTCCGCCAGCCATAATAGCTTTGTAGAGGAAGTTGCGTTTCTCTGTAAAGGTAGAGAAAAGTCGCATTAGTCCAGTTGCCATTGACCTCAATTCCACGGATTGCTATCGACGTTCTTCTTAGCCGAGACTAGTCTGGTCGGGTGCCTCATGATCAAGTTCATGTTTCAGCTGGTAGTTGGTCGACTAAATTAATTTTGTTCTCTCTAAGCTTGGCAATGAGCCGGTTCGGTCCGGACCAACTGGCCAACAACAAGTAGACCTTGTTATAGCCAACCAAGTTTTGTCATCAGTTAAGCGCAAACTTTAGACTTTAATTGTGGGCTTGGTAAGAGATCAAGAACGATGATGGGGCGACTTACTGGAATTGTCTATATAACTTCGAAATAACTATAACTTAAATTTTTGATGATGAATCGACAATATTACTTTGAAGTCCAGTATTTGATAGAAGTCAATGTGAAACGAGTGGAAAATTTTCTTTGAAAACTAGAGTTTTTGTAAAACTAATATCTCAAGAATTACTAAAGGTTTTTAAGAGAGAAGTACATTCGGGAAGCTAATGGATAGATGCAAGTCCAGCGGTCCATGAGATAGTATTTCAACAGTTACTCTGAGGATCATAATGAACTAACTCAAAAAAGGGCTAGATTCCGTTCGATAACTGTAAATTAGATAAATCACATTCATATCCTCGAGTCTTTGAGTAGCAAGCCTTAAAGAATTGTTAAGAGAAAATCTCTTCTTAAATTAGGAAAAGACTTATTCTCTCACCCAAATCAATTCTTAATTTAAAACCGACTTATTATTTCTAGATATCTTCACTTACCTTTAATAGCTACCGACATGGGCTTCACTTTACAACCAAATATAGCATGAAGATTCCTACGCTCCCTGTACCCAGATATAGCCATGCAGGCGGCAAAGAAAGTGATGTGCCACATGAATGTAAAGCAGACAGCAAACACGGAATAGGTGCAGAAGATCTTAACCGATCGGAACGGGCTGATGATGCCAATCAGAAAAGAAATGAAGTCTGTGACTGATGTTATCGTAATCGAAACAGCGGCCTCCGACATCATATGCGCCATACGCTCATGGACGGGCATTTTGGCCGGAGTCCGTCGCCAGCCAGCCAACATGACAAACGTATCGTCGATGCCAATACCTAGAATCCGATAACAAATTTAGAGTAACTTTAAATTTTAATATTTTTCAGGACATACCAATCATTAGAAAAGGCGCTGCTAAATTAATTCCAATGAACTCGATACCGCAATACATGGCCAAGCCAAAAGCTGCTAGTGTGGCCATTATAGCTGAGATATTTCCCATCAGACCGAGAAAAGGTTTCGACCGTACCGCATCGCCCATCATGCAGGTGATGATGCTAAAGAAAATCCAAAGAGAATTTCAAAATGTAAACACTACTTGTTCTAGATCTTGGGGTTACTTACCTGAACAAACCCATGAGCAGGAAGGTAGAGCTAAAGTAAGGCACTACCGTTTTGGTATTCTTTTCCAATTCATGATCCAGAGTCCGTGATGCGAAATAGGAAACCGATATATGCTTGAACATGCCCGATTCTTCAGCCTTGCCCACGACTCTCAAAAAGGTTTCCTCCCATTCACCGCCCCTAAGATGTGGGAATTCAATATTAGATGTGTTATCTACGACCTAATCATTTTTTTTCTTACTTGGCATCTTGACGTTTTGTATCGGCAGTGACAAAGTAAACTAATTGAATAGCTGGCACGCTTATTATGAAATTATCTTCGGTTAGTTTTGTGCCACCAAAGAATACTGGAAAGGCGTGAGCATCCCATGTGACGGGGTTGAACATGATGGGAAATGTTAAATTCAATTGACCCGATTCGATCTGCAAATGGAAAAAGCTTAGTATAGTCTAACTAAAATTAGTACATGCACTCACATCATCCATCAGGGCATCCAAATTTAAGATATCATTCTCGAAACACTCATTCTCCCAGCGAGCACAATTATCCTTGTAGGTAAATGTGTCGCCATCATACGTGGTTGTCGCATTCTGTATAAGACTATCCAGCTGTCGTAGCTCCATGAAAATCTCTCTACGCAGCATATTATCATCGCCATCTTTTGGTATTACTATAACGCGACCAAACCGACCTGTAATTGACAGAAGGCAAATGTTAATCTTTAATCTAATCAAGAATCAAGAATCAACCTTTTCATACTGAGCTAATAAAACTTATTTATATAAATTTATGAAGTTTGAATAAAGAAATTTTTCTATTCTTGATCTTTTTACCCACATTTATTATGCTCACTTAGGGTCGGAGATAATTCAAACTACTCTCGAATATTGCCTATTTTATTTGTAAATATTTGAAAAACAAAATATAATCGTATATACAATAAATATCGCAAAAGCCGATCAGATCTTCAATGAAAGTTTAACGAAATTAAAGTAGGAAATTATGAAAGGAATCTTTAAGTCTAGTTGTCTCATTAAAAGAGAAGCCATAGAGTTAAAAAGTAGTTTCATATAATCAAAATTAGTTTTAATCAAAGTTTGACCCTATTTTGAACCAGTGTGCACTGCCTAGGCCTTCTTCAGTGCCAGCGCCTTCGTTATTTAGCTGGCGACGTGACAATAATTTAAATCAGTTTCGTTTTCAAAGATTTTTTTATTAGTTATTTGCGCTCGTATAATTCACTTCCACATTGTTAGAGTATTGTGCAAATCGTTTTGTGTTTAATGCGCCATAACAAATGCAGCAGTGTTTGTCACAGAGCCCATATAGTATATGTGTAGATAATATAATATATCTTATATATCTTATATATATATATATATATATATATATATATATATATAAATCCGTATATCTAATGCTGTGCTATAAGAAGTGGTTGCCTAGCATCTGGATGGAACGTGACGCTCCACACGTTCCATTCGCAAATATTTTGTCAATGAACTTGTGAAAATTCTAACACAAATTTTGACATAAACAAACTTTGCACGTTGCCTTGATAATATATACAAATGGACAGACTTAAATTGACGTAGAGATAATTTTCTACTTATATACGTAAGTTAGGTGCTGATAAGATACTTTTGCAAATTCGCTGAATGTTTCAGCTGTTTTTTTTAATCAATTGAATTGGTATTGCGAATTATAGAGATAGCTCTAAATCTAAAGTGAATGCATAGATATAAGTACTCAATTGAATATTTAATTGAATTTGAACTTTAAAAATTGTTGTTGCTATTAGATTTTTACTATTCTCAAACATTTATTCAACGGCCATAAATAAAATATTGTATTTTAATTTAAATTTTAAAATTTCTCATTAAATAATTATTATCTTAAAACATTTATTATAAAAATATATTATTATAATATACAAAATTGCTGATTCTCATATAACCTAAAACTAATTAATTATACATTCTGGTAATATTTCCTGTCAATTCCTTGCAGATGATATAAAAAATAAAATCATAAAAAATGAGACGCTATCACACATCCAATTGTTTTCCCATACCGGGAATTGAACCCGGGCCTTCCGGGTGAGAGCCGGATATCCTAACCACTAGACAATATGGGAGACGTCAACCAGTCACATCTAAGCGCCAATTGAACAACGACAAAGCAGTGCAAGCAGTGCGCGCTGTGCAGCTGTGTTATTTATCGTTGTTTCATATGCATGACAATGTTTATAGCACCAATCAATTTATATAACATAACACTAAATTTACAAAAAGAAAAAAAAACTATATAAAAAATGAATGCATCGTTTTGTTGCGCTACATAAAAATAATATACTTAATTTCTCGAGACAGGCAGGCGAAAGTTGGTTGCACTGCAACACAATTTATTTGCTAACATGCAACTCCATTTGAGTTTTAAGCATTTGAAATCGCCTCCGTGTCTGGGGGAATACACACATTAGCTACGACCAAAAGTGCAAGTCAAGCGAAGCGTAGCTAACTGGTCGAAACCGACTAAATGCGGTCTAGATAGTGCCCATAAACAGTTAGCTCAAATCCAACAGTTTTTGCTGCAGCTGCTGCTGCTGGTGCTGGTGGTGCTGCAACTCGCAAGACTTGTTGTGCATCTTCTCTTTAGCATTTGTGATTGTCAAAACCAAAGTTCAATGATGTTACGCACACACGCACATGTTAAATGAATGCTTGATTAAGTGGTTAAGTCGAGATCTAGAAATAAAATTGCTCTACGAGCATTGAATACTTAAGACCTCGTTGCCATTGAGTGCAGCGCTTCATAGAATGCGGCCAACAGATTTCGCAAGAATCATTTATTAATCTCGCTTAGTTTATTTCGCTCGCTCACGCTCTAGCTCTTTCTCTATTTTAGTTTATTATATAGTGTAGCGCCTCAACGTTTGGCTGTGTGCTCATTATTTTGGATGATTTTTTATGACTTTTACAATTGTTTTTTTTTTTTTTTTAATGGATTCGAGATTTCCCATATTGCACACGTATTTCAATTTGTGCAACAATTTTTGCACATTACTATATTTTGCAAAATAACTTTTACCAATTTGAACACTCTTACTACACACTGATTATTGACCTCCTTTTGCGTACCTACAGCTTGTTGTGTGGGCGTTTCTGGCTTTAATTGTTTGTTTTTTTTTTTCTTGTGTCACGCTACAGGTACTTACGAGGTATTCAAAATACACAAATCTCCAAATTCAAATCTGAGGAATTTGTTAATGCTTATTTTCTATTAAATAAGTACATAAGCAGCTGTTTCCCTAGTTGAAAATCGATATTAATAGAATCTATTTTTATACCCTGAACCCATTGAAAATGGGAAATCAGGGTATAATGTTTTTGTGAAATGTATGTAACAGGCAGAAGGAGACATCGCAGACCCCATAAAGTATATATATTCTTGATCAGCTCGATGAGCTGAGTTGAAATAGCCCTGTCCGTCTGTCCGTCCGTCCGTCCGTCCGTCCGTCCGTCCGTCCGTCCGTCCGTCCGTCCGTCCGTCCGTGTGAACGCAGCGATCTCGTAAACCACAAAAGCTAGAGATCTGAAATTTTCAGAGAATACGCGTCTATAGCCTACGCAGTACGAGTTTTTTTTAGATTTTCGATAACTCATCCCGTTTCCTTATTATCGATAAAAATCGATAACTTTTCTTCTGTTAAGCATACCGTAAGAGCTAGAGACTTCAAATTCACTGTGTAGATCTGTGTTATAAATGCGGACATTATGTAATTTTTGGATTTTGGATGCCACGCCCCCTTCGCCCCCAATTTGAAAAATTCGTATTTCAAATACTAGAGACTTGTGCTTTGGCAAATACACACATATGAATGACATAAATACGCTGTGAAAGTTTGATTAAGAAAGTCTATCCACAAAAAAAGTTATTAAACATTTTATTTCCCACACAATAGGCATATTGCAGACCGAGCGCAGTCGCTGCGCTGACTGCGCAGTCAGCAGAGCGCGTGCTTATGCGTGCGTGCGTATGCATGTGTGTGTGTGTGTGTTGCTCGCAATATTTGTATATGTAAAATAAGCATTGCACGTCGGGAAGATTGGCTCTTTGCAGGGTTCAGGGTATCTCGTAGTCGAGCCGTCTCGACTAGAGCACTCTTACTTGTTTTAGTTTGCAGTTTAAATCGCGACAATTCTTCAAATTTGTAAAATTTCTTCATTGCGCCGCAGAAAGTTAAGCCTCCCATATGGTCTAGTGGCTAGGATATCTGGCTTTCACCCAGAAGGCCCGGGTTCGATTCCCGGTATGGGAAGTACATTTTTTTTATTGTTTGAATTTGTTTATACAAATATTCTTACAGTCAATCGAGTATAACGAATAGAATAATTATAGTTGATCTTTCAATTGTCATAAAAATTGAATTGTCTTGATTTGGTAACAACTTTAAGCTTATTGTGTTTACGTTTAACTGCTACTGACTCAAGTCGCTCGGTTTGTTTTCCTCTTTTATGTGGCACAATGTCATTTGGCAATTTTACATCATTGTTGTTGGCTTTGGCTAATAAGCCATTTAGTGTAGTTAATAGCGTGTAGAAACGCTGCCGCGGTTCAAGACCCTGTTCAAATGTTGCCCATACATTTCATCTGCCCGATGATTTTTGTAGACTTGAACTTTAATTTTAGAATCCAAATGCTGTCTGAGTCAAACATGGATTTGCAACACAACTATTTCGGGGAACTAAAATGGAGCCTTGGCGCGGTGCAAAAAGTGTTGCAATTTTTAATTGGATGACTAAATGGGTGTCGTCGAGCCAATGTTTGGCTATTATGGCCAACAATTTAAGCCCCTCCCTATGCGTATAGACAAACTTTGAACGTGGTTGCTGCTGTCGTTGGAACTTACCCGGCCTGGTAATGCGTCCTACATTGAAGCGATGCGTATAATTCACTTTGAAATATTGCTCAACAAGCGCACGCTCGGCCTTACCCTCGCCATTAATGGGCGAAAAGAGATATTCGGGATCGATTTGGTACTTTAACTGCTGATAGCTGCATAATAAAATAAACGTGGTAATCAAATATGATTAAAAATCATAATGCCAAATTGTTTTAAGCGTTTTCTTTCTTCGAAACTCACCCGGTCATACAGAGCAGCGTTATCATCACGGGTATAATGACAAAGTAGCCCGGATGTTTGGCTATGCAAATGCCCAGGTGATAAAATGATTTGTTTAGTGTCTTATCGACACACGATATGCCGCACGTCATCTGTAATCGACAAAAAAACAATTGATGTTGAGAATATGTATAATAGTATAATAAAGTTATCTAAATAGGTGAATAGGTATTAGTTATTGCGGTACAACTACAACTCAAGATCAACCATTTGAGGCAAACGCATTAAAAGCTGAGCTCAGCTGAGCTTCAATTGCGTGCATGTTGTACTCTGGTGAAGGTGAAAGACTTAAGGCAAAAGTAGACTGAAGCTGTTATTATAGGCTATCTATGTACATGCTTTGCTATAAGGTTGGTAGGCATAATTGTATTTGTATTTGTATTTGTATTTGTATTTGTGTTGTGTTTATTTTGCTTTGTTCATCGGCACCTTCAACTTAACGTAACACACGCATTGTTTTTAGTGTGCTATTTGTCTGAATAAATTCGAGAAAACAAAAAATATATATAAATGCCCTTGTTCATCTAACAAAACATAACAATAAAATAAATAACTAAAAAAAAAAGTAAGTCAGTAATGCACATTAACATGATCATAGAAGTCAAGTACAGGAATATAATAAACAGCTTGCGTATAATTATTTAAAATTAGCTTCGAAAGCAAAAAAAAAAAAACGATTTGTTAATAGAGAAAATAGTAACAGAATTAGTTGAAATAGTTATATTATTTTTAAAGTAAAACAAGTAAGAGTGCTCTAGTCGAGACGGCTCGACTACGAGATACCCTGAACCCTGCGAAGATCCAATCTTCCCAACATTATATGCTTATTTTACATATACAAATATTGCGAGCAACGCACACACACACACATGCATACACACGCACGCATAAGCATGCGCTCTGCTGACTGCGCAGCTGACGCAGCGACTGCGCTTGGGCTGCAATATGCCTATTGTATGGGAAATTAAATGTTTAATAACTTTTTTTGTGGATGAACTTTCTTAATCAAACTTGCGCAGCGTAATCATGTCATTCATATGTATGTATTTGCCAAAGCACAAGTCTCTAGTATTTGAAATACGAATTTTGCAAATTGGGGGCGAAGGAGGCGTGGCATCCAAAATCCAAAAATGACAAAATGTCCGCATTCATTACACAAATCTACACATTAAATTTGGAGTCTCTAGCTCTTACGGTATGCTTAGCGGAAGAAAAGTTATCGATTTTTATCGATAATAAGGAAACGGAATGAGTTATCGAAAATCTAAAAAAAACTCGTACTGCGTAGGCTATAGACGAGTATTCTCTGAAAATTTCATATATCTAGCTTTTGTGGTTTACGAGATCGCTGCGTTCATACGGACGGACGGACGGACGGACGGACGGACGGACGGACGGACGGACGGACGGACGGACGGACGGACGGACGGACGGACAGACGGACAGGGCTATTTCAACTCAGCTCATCGAGCTGATCAAGAATATATATACTTTATGGGGTCTGCGATGTCTCCTTCTGCCTGTTACATACATTTCACAAAAACATTATACCCTGATTTCCCATTTTCAATGGGTTCAGGGTATAAAAAAAGTAAAGTCGCCCCCGGGTGGACTCGAACCACCAACCTTTCGGTTAACAGCCGAACGCGCTAACCGATTGCGCCACGGAGGCCTTGGTGAACGGGAAAATTCTAACCAAGTTGAACCAAGCACGACACTACGCTAAACTAAAAAAAAAAAAAATTCTTATAAGAAATTCTGTCATGTAACACCAAAATGAGATTAGACAGCCAAAGCACAACAGCCTCCGTGGCGCAATCGGTTAGCGCGTTCGGCTGTTAACCGAAAGGTTGGTGGTTCGAGTCCACCCGGGGGCGACATTAATTATTTTGCAAATTTCTTTTAAAATACCCTACATTTTAATTTTAAATAAACAGCTTCTTCTTACTTTAAGAACAAAATATATTTTTAAAATTTATTTATTTGTTAGTGATTTGGCAGTTTGCTTGAATACATTTCTGTTTTTTCTTAGTTTTTTTTTTCTTCTAATATTCTTTTTATTCTACCGCACATCATAATTTGTATACATTGTATACATATAATTCATTACAATGAAAATAATATTTGTTGCTGCGCAATTTGTTTAAGCAATTACTCATGCCAAACACAGAATGTCCCATAGACATTTCGCTTTATGAATTTCATTGAACAACCCGCTTCAATGAACTCTACATGAATATAACATTAGCATTATAATTGCCCAAGACCGACCCTAATGACAACAACAGAAAAGGAAACAAAACGCAAAGAATTCGTCAATAACAATAAGAAGGAAACCAAACCACAAGCATCCACAAAACATTCAGCGTAATAACATATGAAACACACGTGAGTCTGTTAACTAACAGCAGTGGAATAGAAGTATGTAAAAATAATATTAGCAAGTGACTGTTAAGCAGCTACTGTCAGTTAGATGGCAATGTTAATATTAATGCTTTACTTGTCAATAATAATTATTCATTAAATACATCATCTTTGCTTATACCTTATTTGCATGTTAAACGCCAAGATAAACAGCAATTATCCAAATGTATCTGTATCTATAGCAGCACAATCTTTAGCTACAGCTATATCTGTATAAGTGTACACTTGGTAACTTTCTATTTTATTCATTCGGGTTCAACGACAACTGACGCTGCACTTTTACAAAAAAAAAAAAAAAAAAATACAAAAAAATTGGTAACAAAACAGACATTACAACACGAACGCCCATTGCCCATAGCACACTTAAGTCTTTTGGCTTTTGGATTTGCTTCAGTCAAGGTTAGAGCTTCAGTCTGGACCGTTGCAGCGACTATTGTTGTTGTTGTTGTTGTTGTTGTTGGTATAACGGTTCATTATGTCAAAGTGATTTAATAAACAAGTTGGGCGCCAAACATCAACATCCAAGGAGTGCTGTGTGGCAACAGTCGCCAACGTCGACAATATTTATATTTGTGTTAAAAGGCCAGCAAATGAGTCTCTGTCGCTGTCCATCAGCACAGTTCAGAGCAGGGCCAAAGCACCTCACGTCTCTCTAAGTTTCCCGCTGTCATAATATTCCATATACTCGTAGAATAACAGTTAAAAAGTTATGCAAATATGCGACACGTTTTGTGCACGATTCATGTGATAGCTTCATTTTAGTATTTACTTCACAGGTATATGACGAATGTTGTTAAAAAGTTCTTAAAACATAATAAAGAAAATTTGTCAGCTATGACGGCAAGTTTTAATTAAATGAAGCTGTCTGACTACAAAAGTTGTAAATTATACAAAAGTTGAGAGACATTTTTATTATTGTTTATATTCATATAGAATACAGCCTTTTTTTCGAGTATATAATTACAATCTGTCGATTTTACAATAAATAATTTGTATTATATAAAGAGAGATTGACAGTTATACAGGTTTATATTTAGGGCTTGGGTTTATGGACTGCGACTTCAGAGCCATACATATAGAATACAGAATGAACAATGGATTTGTAGGCTTTTCGAATTATATACTACATAAATATCAATTTGTTAAAACAAACTAACTAGAATATATATTTAATTTAATTTAATTTAATAATATATATATAATTAAATATATTATTTTCACAGATAATTTGGAATATAAATTAAATATTTATCAATTTAGTATAAGAAAAAACTCTTTCACATGTTGATTATTTCTGCAATTGAACTTCAATTTGAAGAATTTCATTAAATTTGAACCCAATATCTAAAATATAACAAAACAAAAAATTTTTAAAGAGATTTCTAGCTGCAAAGATGTACGAGATATAATTTAATTAGTACAGTTAGATACAAATTCTTAGTCGATAACACTTCAACGGAAATTGTTATCGATTATTGACAACAACCCTGATCTGCGCTTCCTATATAGGGATCAACAAAATTTTAAAAACGCACTGGACATGGCTTATCGACTCAACTCATCGTCCTGATCATTAACAGACATATATACTTTATGGAATCTACAACGCCTTCTCTCACTTTTGTTTTAACAAAATCATTAAGCCCAGGTTTTTCATTTTCAATTCGTCCAGGGTATAATATCAATCTTAAGATTAAAGAGGCAAATAAAAATGTTTAGATCATTTTATTTAACTTTAACATTAAAAAACTGCATATGTGCAATTCTATGTTATAAAACTTTTTTTCTGATTTTCTTTTTCATCTTAAGACACATTAAATTGTTATTTTTAACCACATTTCTCTTCTTTTTTTTGTACCGTCATTGCAGCACAGTTTTTATGTTTCTTGCATGTGTCTATTTATCATCAGCGAGTTTCTTTACGTCTGTCTTCATTTTACTTATCATTTCATCATATGAGTGCACTCACAGTCTTGATTTTGATTAATCCTGCTTTCACTTGAGCACAATTTCGCTTTCAATCGAATTAATTATATTCCAGCATTCTGATTTTGCTGATGTGGCTTTGCTATCAGCTGACTCTTATATGTATATAAGGCCATCAAATTTATTTTCACAGTTTTTCGCTTTGCTTTCAACGCTCATTAGTGCGATCAAAGTCTGAAAATAACTTTTTCAAAAGCCAGACTCGTCTGATATTATGCAAAATTTGAAATTTTACAACATAATCACATAACAAACACAGCATCCCTCAAAGCTCATTAATGAACATTTAAATGATGTTGCAAACGTCAACTCTAACTTCAACTTTAACTTCGACTTAAGCTTGAATTTCAGTTTTCACAATCTGCTGGCCAGCTGACATGAAGTGTCAAAATGAATGCGTTATCATGTCATCTGCGGCAGTTGCAGTTGTTACTCTGACTAAAGCGATTTGCTGATGTTTTGAAATTTGCACAAATCTAAAAAAATACAATTTTGCTCTTGGCTTATGGCGCGCTGCTCGACACGTTCGCACCTTGAGAATTTCCCACCTGTTCCTTAGCTTAAATACGTGCCAAGAAAACCAAGAAACGAGCATAAATATAAATAAATATCTAAAAAAAAAGATCTAAATGGAGACTTATTTAAATGTGACGAGCATCAAAAGGCGATTTCTGCATAATTTCTGGGTCTTCCGCCAATTTGGGTAACTGGGTCAAAATATAGCAGATGATACTTTGATTTATAGCAAAATATATATGTATATAACATTCTTGTATTTTTCAATTATGTTTATAACAAAATGCAAATATTTCTGCATGTGTAGACTTTGTTTTTATTAATATTTTATTAGAAATTCTTTGAAGCGCCGTGAAAGTTGTCTGCCCAAAACAGAGTTTGTCGCTTAAGTCTTTTGTTTTTATTTTGATTTTTCGCTTTTTGGTCAAAGCAATTTGACGTCTTATTGTTTATGGCTGTGCGCATATATATGTGTGTGAGTGTGCGTGTGTGTGTGTGTGTGTACGTGGTGTTGTTTTTATTGTTGTCTTTTATGCATATTGATGATTTCTTTGAAAGAATGTTTATATATATTTGTATATATATATATATACATATTTGTATACGAAATTTTGATTTGCCAACTTTTTTACATGTTCCGTTTCTTTTACTTTTTTTTTGAGGTCACTGCCGATTTTTAGCTAAAATATAATATATGGATATATTTGGTTGATTCATTTTCGTGCTCAGAGCGGTGGTGTGTAAAAAATTTTGCTTTTTTTAGGAAGTGATTCAATTCATGGATTAATAAATTGTAAAATTTCTTAATAAAAAAAACTCTTTCTCTTTTACAAACTTTAAAAGAATCCTAAGAATATGTAGAATTTGAATGAGATTCGCTTTCTAATGCTTAAAATTAAAACACGTACAAAATATATTTCTATAGAGTAGTGTTTGTAGATATATGTGGACAGTAAATATAATAAATATTCTGTAGTCTATATCAATACATGTTTGAATACAATTTACAATAATTTTATTAAAAAAAAGCAAAAAAAAAGCCGACAAATTCATTGGCAAATTCACCGCATAAAATGTGGTTTAAATGGAGCTGGTTTAATTTCCCAATATCCAGTAAAAGCTGGACTTTTCCAGCAACTGTTCGCACAGCATACGGATGCGTGCCTGTCCGCTGGTCGTTGTTGTTTATCTGCATTTTATGATCAATTTGTTGCATGGGATTGCATAAGTGTGTGGTTTGCCCAGGCGCAAATTGCACGCCTTTCAGTCTCCATTTTGCTCGCTTCTTAAACAATTTATATAATTGATTTATGCGTTGCAAAAAACAACGAAAAGAAACAACAAAAACCGCACACATACTTAATTCAATATGTTTGCCATTACCAAATTCAAAAATCAAAAACTTTCACTTTTGTTTCGTTATTTTATTATTTTTTTTTGCAGACAAATCAAAGCAAAAAGCATAAATACTAAGAAATTGCAAAATGCATATTGATCAAGGCATATTAAAAATATTAATTTCACTAATGCGAAATAGCAGAAAAAAAAGAAGAAAATTAACAAAGATTTAACATCGAAATTCCATTTAATAATTTGCCTTGGATGGCTTTGAATTTGGGTCAAGTCAGTCAAGTAGAACACGAGACTCTATTGACCTTAGCACGTGGGCGTGGCTTAGTCAAAAAGCCAAACAATCTATATATTTATATATTAATTGGTTTTTGTGGATTGTCAACTCCAAAGGTGATTCACATATATACTGAGGTTTATATGCGAGTACATAGTTATGTTGTTGTTATGTTGTTTTTGGCAACGGGCAAACAACCTTTTCGTATTTCTTACAATTTGTGTGGCAACAATTGTTTGCAATGAATTTTAATTAGTCTTGCTTCGAGGCTGTCAAATTAACATTGAGCACCTGTTAAACACTTGACAACAAATTGATACTGGCATGTCGCCCCGGCAGCTGGCTGAGTAAAAATGAATACGATATATATCGTATAAATATATATAAATAAATTTACGAAAACACTAATCGAAAACACTTTCTACTTTTTCTGCGACTCTGAACTTCAAGCTGCTCAAGCTTGCTCTGACGCATGCGCGCAGCCAAAACAACCTGGAACTAGGCCACGCACACACACACACACATACACACACACACACACACACACGCACACACACTCACACACCTAGTTAAAGTTCGCTCTCTGTAACTGCTTTCAATTTGAATTTAATTTTTTTTCTTTTTTTTTGATTTGTTTATACTCGCTCTTTGATTTATTTAGCTTTGCATTAATTAGCGATTTGTTGGCTAGTTTTAGACAGTTTAGTTTGATTGTCTTATATCTCACTTTATTTTTGGGTTTTTTCAAATTCCATTTGAAATCTTTGGGTCAGTGGAGCAGTTTCAAGCTGCTTAAATACCTAAAGTCCAACTGATTCGATCATTCAAATACAGCGAAAAACTCATTTAATCCATTTAACACTAGTCAAACATTTCCGGGCACTAAATCGTCTTGATAATTAAAGAAATTAGATTTTGGATTGTAGCTCCAGTTTACCGTTTTATTTTTTGTATTCCTTGGAATTTGTGGAATGTTTGACTGTATTCTGAACATTCTGTAGTTCACGTATTCATATATATTCGCTTAACTTCAACAACTTCATATTCAAATTCAACTAAGGCAAAACTATAAAATTAAAATTGTAAAACTTAAATTTAGAGATTCATTTTCAAAGCAATCCACATAGCCATTCAGTCTTCTGGATCCACGGTTAGTTTATGCTGAATGATTTACCTAACATAAATCTATATCTATACATTTGTTAAACCTGTGAGTAACTGCCACAGCCTTACCGAATCTTTAGCACTAGATCTAAGCTATGCATTATTAGCTGACAGATATGTTGTACCTGAATCCATGGACATCGTAGTATTATGAAAGACTATTTTCAACAAGGTTTTTTTATTGCTCACAAGTTGCCAGAAATTTTATATAAAATTTATTCAAAAATATTGGTATAAAACTGTAGATAAAATGTTATTTAATAACATAGTTATTATTATTCTGATATTAATACAACCCGTATCACATCATGTTTTCGACATATTCCAATCTATTATGTACATAAATTCATACATCAACTAAGCTGACCTCTTCTTCTATTATATAGATTCCGTATGCAAGCCTTTCATAATTTTTTAAGAAGCAGGTAAGTTTCGTTTCCTCAACTAAATTCCCTATCATTCCCTTCATTGACTTTAAAGCAAGAGATAGATCAATAGGAATACCTGGTAACAACAATTCGATGCCTTCACAGACGCAAACTCCATAAAATTACTCTAGCCTCGTCCCATCATTATATTTTTGCTGTTCTAAGGGCACAGAACACAAATAACTTAATCCTGTTTTCATACATTCCATTGATATTTGTTGAAAAGAAAAAAGTACAGTTGTGTATGTTAGAGTCCCTCCAATCAAATACAGCAGGTAGCTCGTAGTAGCTCCCATCTAATTGCTTTCAACATTTGATTGATCCTCTGAAGATTGAATAGTCTAGAGTTGAGCTATCGTGCAGCCTGCATAGGTAGCATACGAAAACTGGTTTTTACAGGTTAATGGAAAATTATTTAACTGAAGAGCCAACCGGGAATTTTACGGCTGGCCATTAACAAGTTTTGGCACGCGACTTGAGTGCTCAATAATTTGCGAAATCTAACAAATTGTCATGACAGTATTAACATTAACATTAACATTAACAGAAACTGCTAGGCAAACAGTTTAAATATTTGCCAAAGTATTTAACATGAAAACGAACGCCACAAATTAGCAAAGTTCGAGTTGCGATCGTAGTTCCAGTTCCAAAGCCAAGTGGCACGCAGCTAATGACATTCCATAGCATTGAAAATCCCATCAAGGTGTTAACTAAAGCTCGAGCACAGCCAAAACCAAAAAGTGGTTCCAAGTGGTTCCACAGCAATCAATAGGTGTCTTATGTGCAAACTCTTTTGAAAGGAAAAGTGCCCTGGCAGCCCCAGCCTCAGACTCCGACTTCGACTCAGACTTTGACTCTGACTCAGGTGCCATACGCTGCGCTCTTGTTCCAGAAATCTTTCATTGTATAGCGCACTGAAGTGCCGTTACACTCCACACTTTATATATATATATATATGTATATATTCCACACGTATGTATATACACTTACATATATACATATAGTATAGGTGATCAGCAGTGCACTTTCTTTTTTTCTACCACATTTCTCGACGGTTTCTGCTCTGGCTGCGGCTTTTGTTTTCGTCTTCTTTTCTTTCTCTCTTTCTTTCTTTCTTTATTTTGTTGTTGTTGTTGTTTTTTTAGCATTTGTATGTGTTTTTTTTTTACTTCTACTATTTTATTAGTGGCCTGCCAATTTGATGATATATTAAGTCGATGCTGTTAGCTCGGAAAACGCCATCATAATTGCTCATTTTCTACGGAAAGCGAACCTGAGAGTAAAAGTCTCATGTGATAAGGGTAATTAACGCCTAGACCGAAGAAAGTGCAAGTTATTCTGCTAGCAATTATTTAAATTGTTGTTTAATATGACATATGACTAGCAGTAGTTGAATGCATAATTGAGATCTTAGAGAATAGACACAGATAGCGAAAGTGAGAAAGAGAGAAAGAGAGAGAGAGGGAGACTATAAGTGTCTGGAAAAATCTTATAAAACAATGTATATATAGAGATATTTTTCATTTTAAATTGTATTGCCATCTACCGATATGACGCTTTCAATAAAATAAGATTACTCATATAAAAAATGTTAGGTACAATTGTTTTACATATATATATCTATGCATTTATACATGAGTATCGGCTCGAGCCGGCTTTGCACGGATTTTGGGCCTGACGGTAGTAAAAGGGCATACAATTTTCTTCTCTAATTTCTTTTCTGCTGATGGAAGTCATTTGAAAAAGGCTATTATACCTACGTATGTTGCAGATCTCATTCATTCCGATTTGGACGGAAGATTGTTCAGCATAATCAATTTGTGGATCGTATCTAAAAGCCGATCTAATCCTGTGAGCTAAAGTCGTTTGCAAACGCTAGTCGTCAACGTCCGTTGTCTTTCTCCTTGATGTCGAAGGCGTTAGGAACGCTCAGAAGTCGATTCCCTAACGCGAGCTTGTAGATTTCTAGAATTTTGTTCTTCAAGCCGCTGAAAATGAACTAAACTGTCGTGCATGGGCTTGAGTAGTTCTTTTATTTTATTCATGGCTCCATACTCGGCTCTCTGCAGGGTATTGCGAAGCGTATAATCTCTGACCTGCTCGACGCTTTTCACTTTCTGATGCCCTTGGTTGGAAACTATGCCTACTAAGAAATTTAAACGAATTTAAAATATATGGTTTTTACTTTGGTATTTTTTCAAACTTTTGGTTATATTATCTATTCACACAGATCCCTAACGTTTTTAAAAATATTCGATCAGGGATAATGTAGGACTTTAATGGTGAAATAATTTTTCAAATCGGTTCAGTAGTCCTAAACCCTATTAGACACAAACAATCATATCTTTTCCTCTTTATATAATAAAGTACAGACTATAGAAATCTCATGGATCAGGTTCAATTTCAAGTCTTTAAATCTCGTTAGGGTGCAAACGGAAATAGTTCGTAATTTGAAAGTGAAATTCAGTTCACGAGAGAAACCGAAACCGAAATCAATTTATACTTATAAGTAAACGATATATATAAATATTGTTTAAAACTACTTTTGCATCAAAAACAAGAAGATACAAATACATAATTTTATAAATATTTGATATATCAAATATCAAATTTAGTTCCAGCCAAAATCTAAAAAAGACACTTGCTACAAGAGGCAGTCTCAGTATATGTGAAATATAATCATGCTAACCAACCAAAGATTGAGGCGGGAAAGTTAAGATTTGACTATTTTGAAAGTCCTAGTTTATAGCCCTATCAGCTACCCGAACTATCTGAGCGATATGATAGCAGCAAGCTGAACTAACTTAACCGAGCATAAACTTATCTAACCGTACCCTCGACAATATCCCCCAGTAAATACTAATTGATAATTAATTTTCGAAATCGATTTGTAATCGAATTAACCTAAATGCCGCTCAACTATATTTAATGAATTGTAGAAAATATGATACACTCGATTTTTTCCATTTCAATCTCGATTTCGATTTCCACAGCGCTGTCGGCCTTGAACATAATGGGATTTGCTCAAACAGAAATTGATTAAGACTCGACGTAAACGAACCGGTTTATTTTTCGGCAATTTCACTTGAACTTTCATTAACTGTGCAACTCCTTTATGTGTTGACTCCCAACCGGGAGAGGGGGCAGGAGGTGAAGGGGGAAGTTACAAATATTTTCACATTACATAGTCAACAAAAGGCAAACCGGATCATAATGAACCGGGCCACGTTGCGGATCGGATGAGGTGTGGGGGGCTAGTTTTATGTAATCATTTTTCGGGTCGTATGTTCAAAATGCAAACTTATGAAAATTGTTGTGTGTACATCTGTGTGTGTCCTAGTGTGTGTAAATGTATGTATGTATGTTATTTGACTATTGACCAATGTTAACCGTTGAGGTTTGGATTCGCTGTCTTGTATGTTGTCTTGACTTTTTCGCTTCACTTTTTAATGCCAATTTGTATCAGTGTCTGTGTATGTGAGTGTGAGTGTGTGTTGGCTTTGAGGCTCAGGTGTTGTACTCTGGCAATGGCCAGGTAATTGTAGCTATGCTCCAATTAAATTGCATTTATTTACCTGTCAAAGTTTTGTTTCTTTTTTTTTTTTTGAGAAGCAAAAGAAACGTTGCTCCCCATGTACAGCACAGCTCACCTCCGATCACACTCATTTGTTGAGTTTAATTACACTTCGTCTAGGCTGTCATTCATTTGCTTTAAATCGCCTTTAATAATTCGCTAAGGTACGAATATATATATAAGATTTTAAGTTGATTCGATTTTTTCTACTCTATGATTCAATTAAAGTCTGAAAGAAAATCTCTGCCGCCACATGAGTTTAAAATGGAAATAGTCGAAAGACGCCATCCACAAATTAGAAATAATTGAAAAAAATTGCTTCTTAAATTGGCCATAAAATTGCGCAAATTTCATAAATTATTTAGGATTTGCATTTAACACGTGTTTCTATTATAATCAAAAATTTTATTTAAAATTTTTGGAAACTGTGTAAAGTTGCATAAAGTAGTTATAATTAAGGCTGAGTTAGGATTGAGAAATATTTGTAAAAACAAATTTTAAAAATTTCTTTTATTTATCGTAAAAAAATAATTTTTTTAAAATTTTTATTTTAATAATATATATTTTATGCTAATACTTATATATTTTTTCAAGCATTGCAGTCATTTTTCATATAATTAAAATTTTTCATATAATTATAATCATATAGTTAAATAAATAATAAGTTAACTTAAGTTAATCTCTTTCTTAAATTCCCCTAATATTGTTCTACATGGAATTTCATAAACGACGCAGCTTGGGAGCTACAAAATGCCGATGCGCAAAAAACAAAGGTTCAACCCCCTTAACACAGGACACAAATAAAAACTCTACCCTCTATAGACGCTGAACTCAGTTAAATGTAATCAATAATAATAAATATCTATGGGAGACTCACCTTGTCGTTGTTGAAATACTCGTTCGTTGAATATCCAAAATATTTTTGTATATAGAATTTTCGAGAGTTGTTGCCAATTGCTGTAAGCCTTATTATACTCTCTGAGCAAAGGATTCAATTGCACTTTTTCGTGTTTCGCATATGATAATTATGATATATATGCTTCGATATTTGTGTATTAAAATGAATAATTATTCAATTATTTGTTCTTGAACACCAGACACACGCACTAGTTTGTCCGACATTTTTATATATCAATATGCACATATATTTATATATATATCTATATATATATATTTATCCAATCGCAGATGGATAGAGCGTTAAAAAATTTCGAACCTACAGCGTTGCGACAGAGCGACTGACCGACCGTTGGCTTCGAGACCGTCTCACGGACTGACAATCGAAACTGAGCCGTTGTGTCGTATAGCCGACTTACACTGAGTATCAGCAGCACATGCACGTGTGTGTATGAGAGCGAGAAAGAGAGCAGGAGAGCGTATCAGCAAAAGAGAGTATTTAGATGCTCTCTCTCTACTGCTGCTCACCTGTTGCATATGTTACAACTGCTTTCTTTCTCCCTGCCGCTCTCGCTCTCGCTCTTTTATGTTATTTATTGGTTTTCAGGTGTTGCATTTGAGCACCGGTTTGCGCCGGTTTACAATTTTTTGGGAAAATGCATTTTCATATACCTGTTTTATGATGATGTTGTTGTTGTTGTTGTTGTTGTTGCTGCTGTTGCTGTTGTTGTTATAGTTGTGCCTTACTCTCAAGTCTGAAGGTCGCAGTTTCGCTCATTAATCGTTACTTCAGCACTTTCTTCGGCGCATGCGCACAGGCTTCATTTGCTCTCTCACTCCGATTAACGGTGTCATGTGGGTATTATACGCGCTCAGGTGTGTTGTGTGTGTGTGTGTATGTGTGTGTGTGTTAACATTTCTAAGAGTTTCGTACGAACTATGAGTCTGAGCAGCAGCCATAAATGTTTATTGAAGAGACTTCGCTAGAATCACATAGTTTCCATTGCTATATTGACATACATGTATATAATGAATTCTATTTTTACCCTTCACTTAAAATTATATTTAAAATTGAAGAGACTTCTTGAATAGTAGTTAGAGCACTGCTGCATTGCTCGGAGCGGTTCAACTTACTGCCCGATAACAAGAGTGCTCTAGTCGAGACTGCTCGATTAGGAGATCCCTTGAACCCTGCTACATTACAATAATTCTATCCTTCTTTTATATACACATTACTTGATCATATATTTGTATGTATAATTGTCAAAATAGTATCCAAAATCAAAAAATTACAAAATCTTTTTACTCATTGCTCAAACCTATACAGTAAATATGAAATCTCTAGCTTTAATGGTATTCAAATTATAAATTTTTATCGATAGTTAGGAAATGGGATGAGTTATCGAAAAAAAACTATAAACTCGTACTGCTTATAGTAAACATGAGTATACACTGAAAATTTCAGAGCTCCAGCTTTTGTGGTTTACGAGATCGCTGCGTTCACACGGACGGACGGACAGACGGACGGACAGACGGACGGGCAGACGGACAGGGCTATTTCAACTCAGCTCCTCGTCCTGATCAAAAGTATATTTACTTGGTGAGGTCTGCCACGCCTCCTTCTGCCTTACTACATTTTTACAAAACCAATATACCCTGAAATCCCATTTTCAATGGGTTCAGCATATAACAAAAATGATTTGGAGAATTATATAGAAATTTTATTAAGGTTTATCATTTAATTTACGCAGAAACAGAAAGTCCGTCGTTGTCAAAGGTACTATCCTGTAAATTGAGAATATAGTTGAGCCATAATTAAAATTAGGCATTGCAGAAACGTACTTCATAAGCTTAAGTATTATGCAAATATTTAACATACCAAATTAAAATCTCTTTATAACTAATTAAACGAATGCATAGACCTTCGGTTATCATTAAACCACCATTTAAGCAATCAGTCTGACGACTTCATAAAATCTCGAAATTCTTAAAGCTCACATCTAAAAATAGCGCATAATTCGAATATAATTTAAATGTCAGGAACTGAAAATTTGACAAAAAGGCAACAGACAAATTTATTAGATCGGTGTGAGAAATATGCTTGAGAATTCATAGAATTTCGTAGCATAGAGAAAGAGCTGTCGACTAAAAAACTCACATATACAGAGAGGTAGAAAAAGCGAGAGAGAGATGCTTAAGCGGAAATTTTAATAAAAATTATATACAATTTATTTCAAACAGTGAAAATACACACAAACACACACACTTGGCTCGTTTGTGTGATAAAAATACGCAGAAGCAATGTGCGACAAGTATTGAAAATATTATATGTACTCGTATATAGGGACTAACATACATATATAGACGGCGATCTGCTGGATGGTCTGTTGATAGCGCATACAAAACGTCAGATAAGCACGTTCAACTCAGTCGAGGATTGACGGCCCATTCAATTGAGTAGGTGTAGGTGTATCTGTATCTGCGACTACTGCAAACTGCGATGCTTCGAATCGTATAGTTGAATTTAATTTTGTGCAATCAGTGGCGTTTTACGACGCTCTATATATATGTATATACACATATACGTACACATACAACAATATATATATTTGTGCTTACATACAAATATGTGTTTGAGGATGAGTAAACATAGTAGCATTAAGAATGTGTTGATTGGATTTTGAATGAGACTGCGATTGTAGCACAACATCAGTATACAAATCCCTCGCTACACTAAGCCAAAAACTATAGACTTTATTTTACGTTTCTGGATCTTTATATATGTCAATAACTCTAAATAAAATTTTGTATATAAACTGCAAATTAAAAACGAAATAAAAGTTTTTAAAGATAAGATTTTGTTTCATAATTTTTACTATGTATGATTTTTTAGAGTATTTTGTTTTCTTTAAGTTTGATTTAATAAATGTTCATCAAACTGTTTGTGTGTGCGAATTAATTTGATTTGCCTTTACGGTAATAATCTTATGAAGATTGGTAAACAATTCATTTACACATGAAAAATTTTGAATATGAGTTAGGAATTAGATAGCACGTGACAGGAAATAGAAATTAATCTTAAGCTTTCTAAATCAATTGAAAAACATTTGAGTCCAATCGGACGATATCAATTTTATTTGAGAGAACTTTCTCGATTTATTACTGATATATATTGTTACTTATAGTTAGGAAGAATCAACATATTTGAATGCTAATCTTAGGAAGAATCAACATATTTGAATGCTAATCTTAAGTGTTCGTCAAAGTTTTCAAAAAAGCGTTCAATTGTAGTAAGAACAAGAGTAAGTCGATATTCACATCTTGAAACAATTTATCTTCTTTATGTCTTACGAATATAATTTCATGAGTTGATTGAAGTTGTACAAAAATTTCCAATCTGAATTTAAATTTGAATAGAATTCGTCAATATACTAAGAACATACTTACAAATACTCCAAAGTATATTATATATATATATATATATATTATATTAATATACCAACTTCTTTGGCACCATCTGAAAATTGCAAGGACCACTACAATCAAAACAGTTCAAATTTGTATAAATAGTGCTGACCGGTCTTACTACACCACATTTGCTATATTTGGTAATGGAGCACCCAGCTTTAGTAAGAGTATATAAAAAATATATTTCGTAAATTTTTGCAATATGTTCTCAGTACGGCGCGATCGAGTAGTTACCAATTAATTTCATATTAGGATTTAGACGTTGCTTCACATCCGTGTCGGGCTTACTTTTAGTGATTGGTTGTACCTTGTCCCCATCAGCTGTTATATTTGTGATGAAAGCAAGATCTGTTGCAGGTAACACATATTTCCTTATCCATATGCATCTGTAAAAGTGTGGTGATTGGAAACAAACACGAAACCAACAAAGGGTGACTTTTCCAGGATTGATATGTGGATCAAATAAAACAAGTAGGGGTGCTCTAGTCGTGACTGCTCAACTAGGAGATCCCCTGAACCCTGCGATGAGCCGACATCCCAAAAATTCTATGCTTCTTTTATATGTCTGTACATACATTACAAGTAACACATACACGCACGCACGCACGCATAAGCACACTCTCTGCTGACTGCAGTCTCTCCCAACTGCGCTGGGCCTGCAATAAATGCTATATAATGGGAACTTAATAGTTGAATAAGTTATTTTGTAGATGGACTTTCTTAATCAAACTTTCAGAGCGTGATTATAATAGCATTTATATGTGTATATCTGCCAAAGCCAAGTCTCTAATATTTGAAATACGATCCTTGCAAATTTGTAGCGAAGAGGGGTA
Source organism: Drosophila nigricruria (assembly GCA_037075265.1). Classification (NCBI taxonomy): domain Eukaryota; kingdom Metazoa; phylum Arthropoda; class Insecta; order Diptera; family Drosophilidae; genus Drosophila; species Drosophila nigricruria. The sequence continues at coordinate 1,265,999 of JBAMCI010000053.1, forward strand.
TCCAGAATCCGAACAGCCACATTTTAAAAACCAAGTCAAATTATTGGTTATTATCGATAATATGGAAACTGGATGAATTATCGAAAAAAAATATAAACTCGTACTACGTATGGTATACACTAGTATATATTTAAAATGTTTATAGCTTTTGTGGTTTACGAGATCGCTGCGTTCATACGGACGGAGAGACACGCAGACGGACAGACGAAATGACTCCATCGCCTCTAAAACTAAACCAATAGTTTTTTTATACCCTGAACCCATTGAAAATGGGAAATCAGGGTATAATGTTTTTGTGAAAATGTATGTAACAGGCAAAAGGAGACATAACAAACCCCATAAAGTATATATATTCTTGATCAGCTCGATGAGCTGAGTTGAAATAGCCCTGTCCGTCTTTCCATCCGTCTGTCCGTCCGTCCGTCTGTCTGTCCGTCCGTCCGTGTGAACGCAGCGATCTCGTAAACCACAAACCTCTGAAATTTTCAGTGTATACTCGTGTATATCCTACGCAGTACGAGTTTTTTTTTAGATTTTCAATAACTCTTCCCGTTTTCTTATTATCGATAAAAATCGATAACTTTTCTACGTTTTTGTATACCGTAGGAGCTAGAGACTCCAAATTTACTGTGTAGACCCGTGTAATGTATGCGGAGACTCAATATTTTTTAGATTTTGGATGCCACGCCTCCTTTGCCCCCAATTTGCAAAATTCGTATTTCAAATACTAGAGACTTGTGCTTTGGCAAATACATACATATAATTGGCATAATCATGTTTTGAAAGTTTGATCAATAAAGTCTATCCACAAAAAAAGTTATTAAACATTTAATTTCCCATACAATAGGCAAATTGCAGCCTGAGCGCAGTCGCTGCGTCAACTGCGCAGTCAGCAGAGCGCGTGCTTATGCGTGCGTGCGTATGCATGTGTGTTTGTGTGTGTGTCTCGCAATATTTGTATATGTAAAATAAGCATATCATGTTGGGAAGATTGGCTCTTCGCAGGGTTCAGGGTATCTCGTAGTCGAGCAGTCTCGACTAGAGCACTCTTACTTGTTTATACCCTAAACCCATTGAAAATAGGAAATCAGGGTAAAATTTTTTTGTGAAAATTTATGTAACAGGCAGAAGGAGGCGTGGCAGACCCCATCAAGTATATATATATATATAGCTGATCTGCTCGATGAGCTGAGTCGATATAGCCATGTCAGTCTGTCCGTCCCTCCTTCCGTATGAACGCAGCGATCTCGTAAACCACAAAAGCTAGAGATCTGAGATTTTCAATGTATACTATGTGAGCTCGTGTTGATAGCAAGATTGTACATACATGAAAATCTGTTAATAATCAAACCGCTTAGGTACAATAAAATTTGAAAATATTCTAAATAAATAGCCGATATACCGTCTTCTCTTATAGCGTTTGTGAGCAATGCCATATCGCAGTTACAAGCTCCAACACACGCGAAGCACACAGCATCCAGATCATTATCTTCATTTGATATTACGCCACAGGTCTTATGTTTACTAATAGAACACAAAACACCCTCCAGAGTATCTAAAGTGCAAAAATAATTAATCTAGCCTTTCGAATTTTCCGTTATAAAGAGGAAGACATTCAGATACATAGCAAACCTAGCAGTTCACTGAGCCAACTTACACCCTTTGCCGTAGGAACACGTAAAGATATGCGGACATACTTACCAGTTAGATTCACATTAGGCTTTAGACATTCCGCTAGTCCTGAATCATGTGCAACTCCGATTGAAGTAGGCTTCATAGAATCCTTATTTGGTATTGTGAATTCGAAAAGGTTTTCGGGGGGCTTACAATCTACAAGAAATCCGCAATCAAAGCACTTATTCTTTCCACTGACATCTGTGAGGTTCAGTTTTCAGTCACTTGCAATATCATATCATACACATGACGTGTAGATCTTAACTCACTGATCATTAAACTGAACAGCACATAGCCAAAACTAATACAGAAACACAATGTAAGTGCTCGCATTTTCTTTTCGAAGCAACAACAATTTTGAATGACAGAGAAACTTCAATTATGGCATAAGAAACAGCTTGCTTCTATATGTCGAAGTGAATACAGTTTGGCAATATATTCATAGAATTAGAATTATGTAACTTAACAAGTAAGAAAGCTCTAATTGGGGGTGCCCGACTAGGAGATCCCCTGAACCCTGCGATGAGCCGATATCCCAAAAATTCGATGCTTCTTTCATATATATGTACATACAGTACATTACGTACGTACGCATAAGCACGCTGCAATAAAGGCTATATTATGGGAACTTAATTGTTGAATAAGTTATTTTGTAGATGAACTTTCTTGATCAAACTTTTAGAACGTGATTATGGCATTTATGTGTATATATATATATATATATATGTGTATATATATATTTGCCAAAGCCAAGTCTCTAGTATTTGATATACGATCCTTGCGAATTTGTAGCGAAGAGGGGTATCCAGAATCCAAACAGCCCCATTTTAAAAACCAAGTAAAATTATCGGTTATTATTATGAAACTGGATGAATTATCGAAAAAAATATAAACTCGTACTGCGTATGGTATACACTTTTATATATATTTAAAATTTCAATTCTCTCGCTTTTGTGGTTTACGAGATCGCTGCGTTCATACGGACGGACAGACACGCAGACGGACGTACTCCATCGATTACACGCATTGCTTCTAGAACTTGACCAATAGTTTTTTTTATACCCTGAACCCATTGAAAATGAGAAAGCAGGGTATGTCACAGACAGAAGGAGGCGTGGCAGAACCCATAAAGTATATATACATATATATATAGGTGATATATATATATAGGTGATCAGCTCGATGAGTTGAGTCGATATAGCCGATATATGTCCGCCTGTCCGTCCCACCGTCCGTATGAACGCAGCGATCTCGTAAACCACAAAATCTAGAGATCTGAAACTTTCAATGTATACTAAGTGAGCTTGTGTTGATAGCAAGATTGTACATACATGAAAATTTGTTAATAAATAATCAAACCGCTTAGGTACAATAAAATTTGAAAAGATTCTAAATAAATAGCCGATATACCGTCTTCTCTTACAGCGTTTGAGAACACAACCATATCGCAGTTACAAACTTTAGCACACGCCCAGCACACAGCATCCAGATCACTATCTTCACTTGATATTACGCCACAGGTCTTATGTTTATTAATAGAACACAAAACACCATTCAGAGTAGCTAAGGTTCAAAAATAATTAATCTAGCCTTTTGAATTTTCCGTTATAAAGAGGAAGACATTCAGATATATAGCAAGCCGAGCATTTCAATTTACACCCTTTGCCGTAGGAGCACGTAAAGATATGCGGACACACTTACCAGTTAGATTCACATTGGGCTTTAGACATTCCGCTAGTCCTGAATCATGTGCAGCTCCGATCGGAGCAGGCTTCATAGAATCCATATGTGGTCTTGTGAATTGGAAAAGGTTTTCGGGGGGCTTACAATCTACAAGAAATACGCAATCAAAGCACTTATTCTTTCCATTGACATCTGTGAGGTTCAGTTTTCAGTCACTTGCAATATCATATCATATACATGACGTGTAGATCTTAACTCACTGATCATTAAACTGAACAGCACATAGCCAAAACTAATACAGAAACACAATGTAAGTGCTTGCATTTTCTTTTCGAAGCAACAACAATTTTGAATGACAGAGAAACTTCAATTATGGCATAAGAAACTGTTTGCTTCTATATGTCGAAATGATTACAGTTTGGCAATATATTCATAGAATTAGAATTATGAAACTTAATAACGCGCTAGTTTCTATAATATAATATATAATATAATAATACAATATATAACAATATTCACTGTTAAAGCTCCCAAATGCAGCTTGTTGTTTGTATCTAAAAGATACACTTAAAATATCGAGCTCTCTGTTCAATAGCGATAAAAATACTTTATCTTCATAAGGACGGACGAACCAGAGACAGAGATTATCGAAAGAATTTCATATTGAATTGTATTTGAAGATATAGTTGCCACTTGATTTGAAATTGACTATCAAACATGTTTGTGTTTAAAGAGATCGCTTTGTATTTAAGAAGATTATTCGACTAAGAAATACCCTGAACCTTTCGCAGAGTTCATTTTTGAATATAAATACAGAGTTACGCATACACACATAGACTACGATACGCTTACTGCGCTGCTTACGTCAGGATTGGGCTGGGTTTTCCTATAGCGCGCAATGAGGAAATTAGCTTTTAAATAACTTCGTATCAAGAACTACGTTCTTACTACAATCATTACATTAATTCTAATTAGTTTATTCTACACTGAACCCATTGAAAATAGTTCAAATGTATGTAATAGACAGGAGGAGGCGTGGCAGACCCCATGAAGTATATATGTATTCTTGACCAGAGTGAAAAGCTGAGTCGAGTTAGCCCTGTCCGTCCGTCCGTCCGTCCGTATATATGAATGAGAGACTGAAAATTTTGCATTTAGGTTCATGTGTATTTCATACAATTTTGACTTTTGTTATACGCAGTAATGTTTTCCAATAACTTATACCATTTCCATACAATCGATTAAAATAGATGATTTTAATTCGTTTTATACGCTTAGCATGTATTCTGAAAAAGCTAGAGACTTGCCAGAATTTACTGTGTAGGTTTCATCAGCAAAGTGCAATTAGACTCAAATCTATCAACAAACTGGCTCCCCACTCTGTTTCCCAGAAAGTGTTTATAATTTTCATCAAATACACTTCTTCGGTTATACACTAGATGAAGTATATGCACATTGCAGAATTCATAACTTTGTATCATTTCTATCATTCTATCATCATAACATTTTTGTTGTTAGGATAGACATCTTATATCCAGTTATCTTTATTGAATGGTGATATAATTTGGATATAATTTCAATGTGAAGATGATGAGGCGACTGAGTGTTGCAGAAATCAATAAAAGCTACTGCTGCTTTTACGCATTCTGATTAATAATTCGGAGGCGCAGCAAATATATTTTAAAATACCGTCAACTGTTTGGCCAGTCCATTGTAGATATAATTTGCGAGATGCGGTTGTGTTCAGGGCAATACAACCAACTATACTTAAGATGCAATCTTTGTCATTACGGGCATTTGAACTTATACGTGTTACATTCACTTGCAATAGAGCTTGAGATGGCATAAAATACCTGTTGATTCCTTGACAATCAATCGTGGAATGGATTCCGTTGTAAAACATTATATGTATGCATCTGTGAATTGGTGGGTGTACTTAATTGTTTGACATACGACAAGATTAGCACAGGGCCATATACTATCACTTGCTAAGTTTCCATGGGTCGATTTAGATAAAGATATGCATGCAGCTTTTAACAAAAACACGATACAACGTGGAGCATGCGGGAATTGACCCTGAGTGAGGGTACGTGTGAAATACGTTAAGCGAAGTCCTATAGTATAGCAATCTCCGCCTGTCTATCGATCTGGAATATATATTTGTGTGTATAAAATGTGTATAAAATTTTGTAGGCTCTGCAGATTGCATATAACTATATATATTTATATTTATTTTACGATAAATGAATCATAAATTAAATAGTAAATTAATAAACATACAATTTGGCAAAAACCTATAGCTGATTCACGATCTATATGTGCTGCAGACTCTGTGAGAATCGGGCAACTACAATACTTAGCACATTCTTGACAGGCAATATGATGGAAATGATGTATGTTAGTATAATTCTTACTTGCGACAGTCTGACATCCCATATATGGGGCCCAAAAGCAAATGAATGTCTCTACTTCATCTGCAGTGCTACTGTTTAGTTGGGCCAATAAATTGACATTAATATTGGCATTGATTCTATTCTTAATTACCAATTAATTTATATCCATCAATAACGCAACCAGCTAGCCTAACATCCGCTCCCGTCCAGAAAATGGACATGGGCTGAACTTTTCCAGTGTCATTCAACGCCAGCCTAAAGGCGGACCATCCAGTTGTTTTAACTAGACAAGATCCACTGTATATGCTGCAGTTGACGCATTCGTTGTTCGTTATATTTGTAGACTCTAGAAATCAGGAGAAATACAGATATCGCGTTCTTCCGACTTAAGCATTCTTACTTATTTAAATTAATAATTTACTTACCACTTTGTGTAAAGAAAAGAATAAGTCCAAACAATAAAATTGAAGAGAGGCTTGGCATTAGAGCCATTTTGTTTAGAAATATAGAATCAAGGCATACTATATTTCAATATGTTTTGCAGACTTATATATATACTTATATAGAATTATATAAACATGAAAGTATATAAAAGTTTCATATGTATTTCATATAAGTAATATCTATAGTCTATAGCCTATTGATTGATTGTTGACCGATTTGAAAAAGTTACTTTACCATTAGAATCCTACATTATTCCTGATGAACATAGGCTATAAAATATTGTTTAAGGCCTTAGGGATTCCTATAAAAACATCGACAATGCAACTAGTATAAGTGTGAAAAAATACCTTATATTTTGAATTTGCTTTATTACGTAGTAGGCACTTAAACCCAACAAAAATTTTGGTTTAAAAACAAAACAAAAGCTTTTTTATCTTTTTAAAATACCAAAAAGATCAAGGTCCCAACTTTCAAGAAATAGTTTCCAAACGAGGGCATGGAAAATACGTCGTAAAGGAGAATCTTCATCAGAAACTAAAAATCGTCTTGAAAGTCAAAGAGTATTCGCGTCGCAATACCCTACCAGAGAGCCGAGTATTAGGCGAAAATATGAGAACCTCTCAAGTCGGTCAAGTACGGTTCGTTTACAGCAGCTTAAAGAGCAAAATGTTAGCGCAATAGAGTTTTAGCTCACAGGAACAGATCGGCTTATAGATACGATCCACAAATTGATTATGCTAAACAGTCTTCCGTCCAAATCGGAATGAATGAGATTTGCTCTAAAAGTTCTGCCAACAAATGAGATGATGAGTCTAATGGTTCGTGCTTCAGGGCAATACATAGAAGAATTCAAAATACCCATCTCTAACGTAGACAAATATAATATACAATCTTTCCTCGTACCATTCCACACTAGATCTACATTAGAAAGTAAATATTGAACTAGAATTCGACATATCGATCGTTCGCAAGCGTATTTTTAAAACAAATCTGATATTCATATATTCATTTCGAACATCCTCTGTTTCGAGCGTAAAAATAATCGTTGTCAAGTGGAGAGAGCGGGAAACCCTCTCAGTACAAAGTGTAAAACGGCTAAGCGATAAGGGCGATAAGAGGCAGGTTTTTTTTTGGTACGCGTTCGTTGGAAGATACATCTATGCGAGCACCGAAATCGACAAAAAATATAGCGATGCGATAACGAGTTCATTAGTACTGAGTTACGAAGCCGAGAAGGTATACAGTTGCAGGTCGAATGGACAGTTACCATAGATACCCGACTCCGAATTCAGATCCGAACAATCAATTAGTAAGCGCTGATTGTAAATTAGCAAACATTGACAGATAGTCTCGGGCTGCTTATCGCCCGCCCTGTGTCCATGTCAAGGGCTATCAATGCGCCCTCAGCCGGCATCGGCTGGGCGTCGGCATTGACTTCGGCATCGACATCGACATCGACATCGACATTAGCATCGGCATGAGCATCAGTACTTTTCAGTCTCCGATCGAGATCGTTGGTCGGTGTCATTTAGTACGCTCGAAACACAGACGTCCAACAACGGTCCAGCTGAGCGGACGGACGGAGTCCAAGGTATTACTATTATGTTCCCGCTGCTGAATCATTCGGTCTTTGTGGTTTGCCGTTGTTGCCTGGTGGAACAGCCGCAGAATTGCCACAACATATGCGACAATGATCAACTGCTCAGCCAGCTGCTCACATTGTCGCCCACTCTACAGATCGTGCCCAGCGATGTCATCTGCCAGCTCTGCCTGCATCGACTCCATGACGCCCTTGACTTCCGACAACGCTGCGAGGAATCGGAACGCATTCTACGCGCCCGAAACGAACAGGCGTTGGACGATGCGCTCGAGTGCCTCGAACGAGAGGTTGGTTGCCTGGAGCAAGCGAAATCGATGTCCAAGTCCATGTCAATGTCTATGTCATCGCTGCTGGAGCCAGTTGACTTTGGTGAGTGAACTGAATCATTGATAAGCAATTTGAATTAATTAGCCTAATCGCAAACATCTAAGGCATAGAATGAGTGTGTGATACAGTTGTCGAAAAACCTTATCAAGGGTAAAATTTACAATCGTAGCCCCGATTATCAAGGCAACATCCGCTAGAATTAAACGCAAGTCATACTTAAACTATAATATATTCAAATTATTAATATATAAGCTAAGATTTATATATAAATTTTTTTTAAATGTTTCAATAATATCCAGGTTTAAATCAAATCCTGTTTAGAAGTCGGTAGATTGATTGCCTTTATGTTGTCAGAATGTTTTAAAAGTTCTCCTGTTGATACTATATCTATATCATATATCATAGTTCTCATCTTAATGAGACTCGAGTTTCAATCAGAAGTTGACAGTTATTTAAATTTAACCCTACATCAAAAGATAAAACCAATTATTTACTAGATAGGACTTATCATCCTAATTAGCCCTTATCAGAGTTTAAAAGTGTATCTCTTCTTATAAGACCGCCAAAGACCAAATCAACCAGTCTAGAATATTTATCTTCGCAAGGGATTGGCCCTTATCGGAGTCAATTAGTTGATATATATGTCTTCTCTACATCGAAATTAAATATTTCCCCTACCTTTTCGGTGCTATGAATCTATCAAGTTAGGGGTAAAAAAAAAAATGTTTATATGCCATTAAATTTAAAGAGCTAAACTCATAACCCTTAACTTAAAGAATAAATTCTTTGACTCTTATTTAAAAATTCAAATAAATAGTTTCCTTTTACCTCTATGTACTTCATATAAAATAGATTCGTTGTGGGGACAAGTAAAAACGCTGCAGTCAGAGCTGCCTACTGCGCGAAAGATATAATATTTAGCTTTATCTCTAAAGGAGGTCAGCTGTGATCATCCTGTCACGCCCACAGTAAGAGTGTATATATATAGCTTTTAGTCAAACTTCAGAGGGGCGCGACTGTAACTTAACAGCCAAATAAAGGAGTCTTAGCTCCGAAACTGGGGAAAATAAATCTATTTCCGATTTGCTTCAATTACGGCGTAATGCACACCGACAAACGGATAAGATAAGATGTTAAACGAGTATAAGATGAATATTTAAATAATTGTATTAAGTACAATTTATTTAGCTGATGAAAATTCTGATTACTGTGGACAATCTTAAACATGAGTTAAATCAGTATCAACCTATATCTAAATATGATGTTTCTCTTATCCTATAGATACCCTGGATCTGTCCGATTTATTTCGTGGCAATCAGGAACAGCCAAACACAACGATTGGCACCTGGGACGCTGCCACCCTAAATACACCTATCCATTTGCCAGGTAACCTGGAGCCATTGAAGGCCACCGAAAAAGAAGAAGAACAAGAAGAGGAAAAGGACAAGGAAATGCCTGCTTGTATGCTAGGACTAACTGTTAAGCCCAAACGAAAGAGGGCGCCACGCAAGCCCGCAGCAACAGCAGATGACAGTGGGAAAGAAGGACGCAGCAGGACGCCAAAGTCCTTATGCCCTTGCACTGAGTGCGAAAAGAAGTTTACGCGTAATTTCCAACTAAAGCTGCACATGATCTCAGTACATGGGCTGGGCGATGGGCTGCGCTACAAGTGTGAGGTGTGCTCGAAAAGCTTTGCTTCGCGGCATAGTCTGCGCTATCATGTTACATCGCTGCATTCAACTGAGCGACCATTTGTCTGCGAGCTGTGCGACCGACGCTTTGTGCTGCGCACCCAACTGATCTCGCATGCTCGTATGCACACAGGCGAAACGAAGCCGCGCATCTTCGATTGCAGTGTGTGCGGCAAGACGTGGCCAACCAAGTCGGATCTGCGCACCCACATGCGCTCGCACGACCCGGACATGTCCAAGCGACCCTACAAATGTGATAAGTGCAACAAGGCCTTCTTCACGCGGGGCCATCTCAGCTCTCACCATTTGGTGCACACCGGCGAAAAGCCCTATGCGTGTACGTACTGCGAGAAGTCCTATCAGAGCGTTGGCAATCTGAACAATCACACGTTGAGGCAGCATTCGAATCTGATTGAAACGCAGCTGAATCTCAAATACACGGACATTGAGAGCTAATCCCGTTGCTATCAATTTCCGTTTGAAGCAACTAGAAACTCGGTTTTTTATACCCTGAACCCATTGAAAATGGGAAAACAGGGTATAATGGTTTTGTTAAAATGTATGTAACAGGCAGAAGGAGGCGTGGCAGACCCCATAAAGTATATATATTCTTGATCAGGGCGACGAGCTGAGTTGATTTAGCCCTGTCCGTCTGTCCGTCCGTCCGTCTGTCCGTCTGTCCGTCTGTCCGTCTGTCCGTCTGTCCGTCTGTCCGTCTGTCCGTATGTTTGAACGCGTCGATCTCAGAATCTATAAAAGCTAGAGACTTGAAATTTTTTATGTAGGTCCGTGTATAGCACGCGCAGATCGAGTTTGTTTCAAAAATTCGATAACTTTTATCGTTTTAATGTTATCGATTTAAAACGTTATCGAAACGCAGTTATAAATTTATATCTCCCGCATCTTTAAAGCTAGAGTCTCCAAATTTTGTATTCAGTATAATGTAGAGTTTATACAATTTTGATTTTTGTCAAATTTTTGATACCACCCCCCTTTCCTTCCCTTTCCCACCAAACTTGTAAAATCCGTATTTCAAATACTAGAGACTTGTGCTTTGGCAAATATACACATATAAATGACAGAATCACGCTCTGAAAGTTTGATTAAGAACGTCTAACTACAAAAGAAGTTATTAAACATTTAATTTCCCATAGTAAAGCCTATGAGCGCAGCCCACGCTCTGTCGCTGCGCTAACTGCGCAGTCAGCAGAGCGCGTGCTTATGCGTATGTGTATGTGTGTATGTGTGTGTGCATGTATTGCTTGTATACATGTATATGTTAAATAAGCATAGAATGTTTGGAGTATCGGCTCTTCGCAGGGTTCAGGGGATCTCCTAGTCGGGTACCGCCGACTAGAGCTTTCTTACTTGTTTTTTAAGATATCATACATCAATATTTCTACATCAGAATCGACAAAGTTATTTTGCAATTATATTTTGTTTGATTGAAATTTGTGAACTTCGACAAGTGATGCAATTTGTGACTATCTGTCTATAGGTCAGGTAGAAGTATTAGCTATTCCAACAGAAATATTCAAATATAAATATGATTGTGAATATATATATGTATATATGTATATGTATGTATTGCTAGTAAATTGAAATAAAGAATATATATCACAAGTCAATACATTTCAATATAAATAACATTTCAAAATTGCACTTAGAACGATTAATTAAGGAACAACAATGGCTTAATTTATTTATTAGGCATAATACAATTTATATATTAATCATTAAAATTATTTTAAAAAATAAATAAATGGAAAATAGTTTAATTAAAATTTGTAATTTGAATTTTAAATATATTTTTTATATTATTAAATATTTCATAATATCAACAAAAATTGCAAGAATATATTAGACCTTGAAACCATATAAAAAAAAAAAAATAATAATATATATATATATATATATATATATATATATATATATATATATATATATATATATATATATATATATATGTATGAACAGATGTATATGTATAAATATTAATATGAATTTTGGTTGTTTGATAGAAGCACGCGCTTAAAGTCTTATGAAACACCAAGCTTATCGCTTCATAAAACATCTTTGTATATTTTTCTATATTCTATATATTCGTATATTCATCATTATAATTAAAGTACAAAAATAAAATATACACAATAATTATAAATACAAATTAAGAGTATATATATATTTGCCTCAGATCATAAAAAAAAGAAAATAAATTAATAAATAAATATACAAAACAGAACATTAAGAAAGCGCATGTAATGCTTCCAGTAATTTCGCTAGATTTTCTTCTTTTTTTTGCTTTACTTTTCACTCACTTATAATACTCTATAGCTTTCAGAGTGTTTTGCATACCTTGCGAAAGCCTCTAGAGCTCGCTGACTTATCAAAACATTTACAAAAGAATTCCAAAGAATTTTCAAAATTTGTATTCTTCTATAATTCTACCCGTATTATCCTATAAGCACCAGAAGGTAAAAGTATAAAGTGAACAAATCTCCAGAACTTGTTGATTATATAGATAGCTTAAAATAATTCAATATTTTTCCTTAAAATACAATTTTAATAGAGAAAAAATTAATCAAATGTGCTGATCTAGGTTCAAAGCAATGGTATCTATAGGTGTTTCTGGTGTGCCACACCAGAAATTTTTGGTAAGTCTGTCGAGGAGGTTAACAGTAACTCAGTCGTCAAATTTTATAGAATATATTCTTTAAAACTGTTCTGATACTCTCTCAATTGTTCAACGTTCCTTGGAAGCGTGTCTAATCGGAAAAACTATGTCTTCAGCAGTTGTGGAGCTCGAACTCAAAAATTTGATAGTTCAATCTCTCTTAAGATTGCATGCGCAGACCAACTGGGGTTGTGGCAAAGCGCAGCAAAACAATATATATCATATATTCCAGAGTTTTTGAGTAAACTTTGTCAAATTACAGGAAGACCAAAATATAATATATAATAGATCTATAAATTATCTGTATATGTCCTCTCCTTGAGTCTTGTCAAATCCGAAAATATAGATTTTTGAATACATTTCATTGTTTTTGGACAGTGATAGAGTATTATGCTGTCGGTTACGCTCGTCTCTATTTTCCTGACAGTGATAAAAATATAAATACATTAATATTAAAACGACAATAAGTTATACCATTATCTTTGCTTAAACGCCGCTGAAAAGTAAAACTTATCAGCACGGAAAATGCCCGAGCCCAATAAAATATTTATAGAGCATACTAAGTACGACTGCCTCCATTGAACTTCGAGTATATATATACATGTATATATGTATATGTATGTGTATATATATGCCAAGTCCACTATCAACGCCTTTAATCAAAACAAGTGCCCGACTGTCTGATCGTAAACAAGCAAAGACGAGGCATCCAGAGCACAAGACACACATTCACTTGCAAAGACAATTTTCATTGGCTTCAATTACAAAATGACCAGGGAACAACAATGACAATACAACAACAATGCAAAACGGCATAGCAACGAGACATGTCATAATTACGAGCCACAAAAAGTGTTAATCCAATTAACTTTGATTTAACACCGGTAAATGACCGCCGTCGAATGGCCTAGGTCAGCGAGAAAAGCTCATGAGCTTTTTCAACTGACTCACAGCCGATAAGACAAGATAGGCATGCCGATAGCCTTGTCACCTGCCTTGTCACCTGCCAGGCAAATCAAATAGTATCTCCCGTTGGACACTTCTCTGAAGTCGTTATTTGTATGCCCATTCACAGACTCTCATAATTAGTCATACCGTATAAAAAGGCCAATCATTACGCATCAAGACGTGTGTGTCCTCCGGCTAAGTACACCAAGACAGCCAGACGTTGACCCAACCCTACCCAGCTTCCAGGGCTTTGTTGCCTTTGGGTGCGACTCTCACGTCACGTATTTGCCAATACGTGATCTTTCTGTTCTAGATGATTCTAAAGGCAATTGAATTTAGTTTTCGAACACTGGTTTTTCTCTAGTTTAATTACATAATAATAACAACAATTGCACACTTAATCATTATTTTGGGACACCTTTTGGTTTCTACTTGGGGAAGTCTTTTGGTGGACGTTGAGCGAAGAGCAGGCGCTCCAGCTGCGTTTGCTGCTGGGCATAGAAGCTGATCGATGGCTGGTCCACGGCCGACTCGGGCGTCACAGACTGTCGGACAAGTTCTCTGAGGCTGGCTGAGATCTTGGCAGTGCGGAAGCGCGCCTCGTGCTTTCGCTGGCGGCAGTCGACAAAGCGCTGCGATTGCTGCCGCTTGCGCTGGATGTCATGCTGCAGTTGCTCACGCTTCAGGCGGTCCGATTGTTGGCGCTCGCGCCAGTGCTCCTCGTGCTGCAGCTGCTCCAGCTGGTTGTCATGCTGCAGCCGGTTCAAATAGCTCTGCAGCAGCTGTGAGCGCAACTGATCAGCACGGCGCAGGCGCTGCGTGAGCCGCATGCACGTGTCACGCTTGCGCAGCGTCTCGTCCAGCTGCTGCTCCTCCTGCTGCAGGTTGACCGCTTCGCTGCGACGCGACTCCTCGCAGCGGCGCTGGCATAGTGTCATATCGCGCTCCAAGCGCATTGCTGCCAAACGCTGCTTGACCGCCGTATCCTTGGCGTCCAAGGCGCCACGCAGACGTCGCAGCTCGGCCAGATCGCGTTCGGCCAACGTCTGCAGACGCGCCTTGGTCAGCAGATAGTCCTGGAACTGTTTGTCGTGCACGGCTCGTTTGTACTCCTCCAACTGCTCGCACTTGAGCAACTCTCGCTCCAGTCGCTCGTTCTCCCAATACTTTCGTGCCAGCCACGCGTGCTCCTTGTCCGCCGCTCGTTCGCTCCGCTTTTCAGCCATCCGATTGAGTATCCTTTGATCGTGGCTAGGCACTTGGGCGTAGGCAGCGCGTACTGTCGGCGCCAGGCACAGGCTAGCCATGGAAGCGCACAGCGAACTGTGGGCCTGCTTCTGGCTCAATGGCACCAGCGACATGTTCTCCTGCGACTTGGATTTCGCTCGGCTGCCGCTGATGGCCAGCGTCGAGGCATCACTTCCTCTTAATGAACCAAATACAGTCTGCAATAAGACAAAGAACAGATTTTTAAGCAAATTGTGACAAATTGTAATGCTGGTGATGAGAATATATTGAGCTGCTTATGGAAATACTCGAGCACATTTCGAATTTAGATTTAGTATCTTCATTTTGAGACTACATACAAATCCTTGCCGATAGAATCTCAGTGTCTGAAGTTGTCATATCATAGAGTTCCATTAGCTGATAAGACATAATGTTTCACAATGAAACATTAGCGACTTGAGCCTTCGTCTGCCAGCATGTGTGCTAGTGAAGGTGACAGCTAAGTCCCATTTTAGCCATATTTTTTGCAGGGGACATGAACTACCAATGTATGAAAATGGCGAAATCGTTAGCTTTCCAACATTGGTAGTATTTCCGTCAGCACAACTGTGTGGTTAAAAAGACTAAATTGCATTTGTGTAATATTCATCTCATTGTCCGTCTGTCCGTCCATCCATACGTCCGTCCGTCCGTCCCTCCGTTCATCTGTCCGTATGAGCGCAAACCATTTCGCCGCGACTCAAGATAGACACTTGAAATTTGAAAAAAAGTTTTTTACAAAATTTGGACTTTTTTGAAATGACCCAAAGGGTTGTGGCTGGTAGACATCTCTACGCCCATTTCGAGCATGGCAAATTTGGTAAAATGGTATCTTCCACACAGTTTTACAATTATAACTCAAAAGTTTGTAATATGTATTGCTATTAACCCGCTCTACTCATCGATTCACGTGATAGTAGGCGTGACAAATCGATAATTACTATAAAGAGCTTAGTATATAGCTTTGGTATATATGTATATCCTACATATGATAGGATTCAGTTTATGCACGCTTATTATGAAACTTAAAAGGTCCAGTCACTAAGACAGCTTCTACAAGTCGAAATCTTGGATACTTTATGCATGAAATTTCACTGAAATTGGCAATTCCTCCGACATGCTGAAATGATATTGAATACAATCTGAAAATCCTAAATATGAACATGTAGTCGATATTGCATACAACTGATAGTATTCAATACACCAAATTCGTGTGGCTGAATAAATAATCTATGATTCAAGTCGGAGATTTCAGAAAGCACTGGTCAGAGCCAATCTCGCTCTCGCTCTGCCTCCTCCTGCTGCTCATTAGCTGACCCACACTCACCTGCAGCATTTGGCAGTCGCGCAGCCCAACCGTTCGTCCAGCTCGCTGCTTGGAAGGCTTCTCTTGGACAGGAATCACCGGATTCTCCTCCCTGGACTGGCAACGTTGGCTGCCCGCGCTCTTAGAGCGCCTGCCTCTGGACGCTGTAGAGGCGCGAGTTTGGCACTCGGCCGAGCCGCGTCGACTGTGCGGGGTTCGCGGCTGCTCAGCTGGGGATTTGGAAGAGCAGATTTGCCTGCTGTGACTGCGAGCTCGACTGCCGTCTCTATTCGCACTGCCCTCGCTGCGCTGCACTTGCTCTAAGGCGCGTATCTGCAGATCCAGTTGCTTCAGCTGCGTCTCCGCTTTCGTTGACGGATGCCCACGTCCACTTGCATTGCTGCTGCTGTGCGAACTGTAGCAGTCGCAGTGGCAAATGTCGCAACAGCTATCCGCTAGCTCCAGGGCAGCGAGCAGCTGTTTATGCTGCTCCTTGGCGCGACTTTTGCCGCGCTGTCGCTTCCTCTTGGGCGTCATCGTGCTCAAGAGTCCATTGCCAACTGTGGATGCAGGCCAAACTCTTAACTCTCTGCGCTAAGAACTAAATTCTTAACTGGGGCAACAATTTCTGCTGCATTAGAATTGAAGTTTTTGGTATATTATTTAATCTGCTCGTAAACCCAAATTCCTGCGCACCTGCAATACCTTTTTTTTACCTTCTGTTTAGTTTTGTTTACTTTTCTATTGATTGGCCACTCGCCCGTTGCCCTGGACAACGAGTTGTTGAGTTATTTATATTTTGACTTTGGCTTGTTTCATTCTTCCTTCTTCTTCTTCTTCTTCTTTGTTGTAAACAGTTTCGAGGTTTTCAGCTGATATTTCGGACCGGAAATTAGCTGTGCCAATTAGAATGTGAAAAGTGAAAGGAAGCGCTATGAAGGACAGACAAACACACAGGTTAAACAAGGAGTTGAGTTTCATACAATTTGGAAAGTTGCTACAAAGCTTCACATTGCGTGTGTGAACAAATCTTAACAAAATTATTCATTTGAAATCTATTCTGGAATGTACCTCATATCGTTTTATGGACGACGATTGATTGTCGAAATCATAGAAATTATAGGAAAACATTATCTAACAATTTGTTTTTCCAACATTTATTTAATTATGTTTATATGTAACATATATATTTGTTTCAATTAAATTATTAATTTGCTATACAATTGTTTAGATTTACATATATATGTATATATAGATATATCAAATTATGCAATAAATAACACGTAAATATTTAAATTCCAAATTTGATTCACAAATATTTCCCAATTTCCTTCATATTCATAGGAATGAACCAACATTAAATACAATTTTGTTTACAAATTGTTAGTTTCTAATAGATATTTGGTTTAGTCAAACATTCTTGAATAAGGTTAGCTAATAATTTACACACACACGATTTACACCATCAATGCTTGTCGTAATACTGACAATAACAACGGAATAAATTAGTAATACAAATAAAATAATAAGAAATACATATCGTTCAATCTTCTAGTAAGTAATATTGCTCTGTTCGTCAGCTTTTGTTTTACATTTGAGGTTAGTTTTGGTGTGATATATATATGTATATAGATAAACAGAAAAGAAACTGAAATGCCTATTCGAAAACTAAAGGTATCGAGGTGAAGGGAAGCACCGGACACGAGGGCTCCAATTGCAGCGAGGTGGCAAAACAATCGGCGGATGAATTGTAATCTCCCAATGTTTCCATGACCTGACCCAGCGAGAACCTAAAAGATCGACAACTATTAGATATGATTTAGTGAGTTTAGTTCAACACTTGCCATATCTTGGGGCAATTGGGATCCAATTTGGCTGCATCCTTGAGCATTTTCTCAGCCAACCTCGGTTCGCCCAGTATTAAATGCGTTTCGCCTAAAGCACGCAAAGCTTCGGTATGATTCGGATTGGCAGCAACGGCGTTCAGAAAACATTGCTTCGCATCCAGCCATTGCTCCAGATAAACATGAACCTGACCGCGCTGTAAAATGCATGTTAAAAATATATCTCACTTATAATCAAGATATATATGTATCTCACCATGAACATAATCTGATGCGAAAGCGGATATATTTGCGTGGCTTCGTGTATACAGTTGAGCGCCTCATTCGGTTGATCGATGCGCATATAGACATCAGCCAGCAGCAGCCAGATCTATATGAAACAAATATGAAATCAGTATATATTTTTACTGAAATGATCAACAACCAACCTCGATTTGCAGCATCCAGGGACGGCGTGGTCCTGGCCTTTGGGTAAACGAGCTCAACGAGCTAGCAGCCTCACTGAGAGCTTGTTCTACCCGCGAGACTGCGGCCAGCGAAGCAGCATAGACGGAATCTTGAGGTTGCAATAACAAGTTGAGAATTACAAATGAAATCAAAACGAGATATATATTAAAATTAGCCAACGATAGTTCGAGTTAGGGAGTATTAAAAACAGAAGTATATACAATCAGTAAAAGTGCCTAAGTTTAAAGAAAAACATGCGAAAGGTTGCAAAATTTAAGAGCAGGCAATATAGAAGAATGTAGAATAGAAACAAGAGAAGACTTGAAAGGCAGACAGAAAGAGAGAAAGGGAGAGAGAGAGAGAGAGAGAGAGAAAGAGAACCGCAATACAGAAGCATAAAATAAAGCAATTTATACATTTGCAAAGAGATATTCCTAATCCTATTGTCTTCAAATAGTATATATAATCAGCTGAAGATATATCTATATATATATTTTGGAACTTAAACATCTGAATATGATTATATACATCTGAATATAACCTTTGAGATGCGTTAAGATTCAATTTCAAATATGAAAAATTAAATATTTGTAGCGGAAACTGAATTTATCCCCATTTATGTCCCCATCTATATGTATTCATAGAACAGACTGTATGTACTATAACAGATTAATAACTATATGTAACTATTTTGAAGTGTTGTATGGTTCACAAATTATTTTTAGTTTAAACTAACTCATTGATCCTCAAATTTGATTTCAATTATTTATATTCTATGTATTGATTAGATTAGAAATATTGTCTGAATTTCGTTTCTTTGATCATATGATTATATCTATCTAGAATGATCAGTATTCAATTTATATTATATTCAATTTGATATCCTCTATCTATCAATCATTCTAGCTATTCATTGAGCTATCTAATGACATATATATTGTATATTATTCAGACTAGATATTATCTTGTCAAGGGAGTCTTTGGCTGAATTTTGCTATATTTTCAATATATATCATCTATATTAACAATCTCCATCAGATTTGCAAATGTACAAGATCATCGATGCTAGCCGACGTCCGAATTATATTATTTTCTTTTTGGTTTAATTTGCAATTAAGACTTACAATTATGTTTTATGGTTTTTTATGAATGTTTTTTTTTTTTTTTTGGTTTTTTAGACAGACACATTCCGCAGAAGTTTGGTAGTTACAGAGATGTAATAGATATATATATATGTATATATGTGTAGGTATGTGTTTTTGTATTTGTACAGAATATATGGTTATTATTAGAGGCTGGTGTTGTTGTTGTTGTTGTTGGGTCTAATGCGATGCAATCGCATGCCAAAAACTTACTTGAATCCTTGTCAGACATTTGCGATGAGTGAATCAAATGGATGCCGCTCTTGGTATCCGAGTGCTTCTCTTCCTCGCCGGCCAGCTGCGCCTCATACACATCCCGCCAAACGGCGAGCATGTGCTGCACTGTGGACAGTGCCGTCTCGGCGTCTTCCAGATTCAGTTGGAGATGCGCCTTCACATGCAGCAGCTGCAAGTTGTCGGGAAACTCATGTAGGGCATCCTCCACCACGCCCAGCGCTTCACGCGGACGTCGTGAAGCAGTCAGCAGCAGAGCAAACAGATGCAGGCAGGGCGCATGCTCCATGCGCAGAGCCAAGGCAAAGCGAATGTGGCTCAGGGCCTCGCCCAGCTGATTGAGCAGCGCATATTGCAGGGACAGGTAGTACTCGGCCAGGTGATCGTTGCCGTCATGCTGAACGGCACGCTCTAAGGACTCTAGCGCCAGTTTGTTGTAGCTGTCGCGATCGCTCTTAAGCGTGGCCTGTATGGCCAGCTGCTGATGCCCAATGCCCACAAAGAGTTGACTTCGCGATGGCCGCAGACCTGCCATGTGAGATAGCAGCAAATGAATGACATAAATCAACAGATATAAATAAAGGCTACGCTCACCCTTCACTTCCCGCTTGAGCGCCTGCTGCGCATAGTCGAGGCCCTGCTTCACCGTCTCCAGACTCTCGTAGCAGAGGCGCGAGGCCAGCAGACAGGGCAGCGGATCGCCCGGCGTTAGCTTCATCGACTCCTGCAGCACACGCAGCGCATGCGCATGCTTCTCCGCGGCCATCAAGCTGAGTCCGTATTGCCGCCAGACGTGCTGCTCGCCAAAGCTGAACTTGAGTGCCTTTTCGAAAGACTCGCTGAGCAGCTGCACCAGACCCCAGCGTATCGTGGCCAGCGCAAGCAGATCATAGACAGCCGTTACATTGCCCATGGCATGTTGTCGTGCCTGCTTGAATTCCGGACTTTGCGATAGCACCGTGTCCCGAACGGCCAGCGCCTCGGCAATGAGGAGCAGGAGAATGACCTCCTCCTGTTGGTTGCGCGGCGTGAATTGCTGTCGGGCTGCATATTTGCGTGGCTTCCACAGCCGCTTGGCGGCCCCGCCGCCACGCAAAGTGCTGCCACCCGACTTGGTGGTGAAGGGAGGCGCATAGATTGTGCCCGATACGCCACGGAGCAGCACCTCGGCCAGCTGGCGGGCGAGCGTCAAGCGCAACGACTGCGTTGCGCGCGTCTCAATTGCATTCAGCATAATGCGATATCTCTCCACAGCCGCTTGCAGCTTGCCCGCCTTAATAAGAACAATGGGCGCCCGCTGCAGCGCCGTCTCCAGTATGGCGCCCATGCGCCGACTGACCTCCAGGGTTACACTGCTGCTCGGAATGGTGCTGCTGATGGCGAAGCTGCTCGACGACTGCTGCACACCTGCATTGACGTTCAGCGTGGACCCAGCGGTAGAGTTGTTCGAGGAGCTATTGCTGCCACTCACAATGTCATATTCCTGCAGGTAGAGCAGACCCAAGTCCGAGGCGCGCTCAAAGCAGCAGATCTGTGGTAAGATCGAGAATGAGATCAGGTGAGTTTTAGAAGCGTCTGTTGCTCTACGGCTTTTACCATTTCCGTATCCTTCTCGGCCTTTTTGAACTTGGATGTGGGCTTGTATGCTTGCTGCTCCAAACAGAGGCCCTTAATGGCGTACGATTCGGCCAGGATCTTCAAGCTGCGCCTGTTTACACGGAATATACATATATAAATCAGAATATAGATTAGCTATATGAATCGTTTACAGCGTAAGCTCCTTTTCCGCAAGCGTATTCAGCTCGGCCTTGATGAAGTTCTCCAGGCTCTGCTCGTATTCGCCGCAGGCAAAGCAGAGCTTGGCCAGCAACAGATACGCGTCCAAGGCTATGCCCGCTTTCTGGCCACTCTCGCCCAAAGCTAGATTTAAATAGCGTCTCGCTTCGGCGAGGCCATTCTTGGCGCGGCCAAAGTTCGACTCGGCGGCCACGGCGTGCTCCTCCAGGTAGCTTTCCAGGCGCGCCTCGCCCACCAAAAAGTTGGCCAGGCATTCTGTAAAGCATTTTGGCAGCTTAGAGATTGATTTAATTTTCTTTCGTTTCGTTTACCGTTATGTGGGGATCCCGTTTTCAGCTCGTCCGTCAGCTCGATGACGCGCTGCCATTTGCCTTCGCTGCGACAGCTCTCGATGAGAGCCTCGACCTTGGTCGTGTTGCTGCGTGTGCGATTGGCCATAACGGTTAACTAGTTATGCGGCCAGCACGTTCCTTGCTTTTCAATTGTGAGGATAATTTCAACTTTTAATTCGATTACAACAATTTTCCGCAACACACGCACACACAAGCACACTTGTAACTGAAATAGCAGCGCTGCCACCTGGTTCCGATTTTAAGGTTACACGAAAGTTCTCTTCCTCATAATATCACACACTCAATATCTGTTCATATATAAAAATATATTTGCTATAAATAATAGTAGCTCACAAAGCAGAAATATAATTTAATTTTGAAGTCCACACTTATTAGTTGTTAGCAGTGGCTGTTGTCACATTCAGCCTATGACGTCATAAATTGATCAACCATAGCCAACCTTCTAACTATAAACATGGCAAGGCTGCCACTACACAAACAGCTGTTTGTCAAATCCCAGTCATTTTAGCCATTCTCAAGACAAATTCAGTATTTTCTACAAAATTATTTGGCATTTTTTTGCTTGTGCAGCGCAGCCACTTTCAATGCAGTTCCCATTTTGTTGTTGTACGATACACACGCGTTGTGCTCGAAGTTTCCGTAAAATATGAAATAAATATATAAATGCGGCATATTTGTGACAACATTTAGCGCTATTTAAGCGTGCCGCTTGTGAGTTAAGCATATACAAAAAAAAACTAAATAAGTTGAGAATTAAATATGGCAGGTGTTCGATATACGATTGAAAATTCAATCGCGCCTAATTACACACATAACTGTATTTAGTTGTGCAGCACTCATAGAACTAACGGTAAGATGTTTAGTCTGTTTATATTTTGCAATTTAGCTAAAAGCACAAATACATGCGCACGTACGCCCCAGAGCGCAGTGTGACCGTGCGTATGTCAAAGCTAATGTGTGAGTGTACGTTTGTATTAGTGTGTGTGTGTGTGTGCCGACGTTTTGGCTAGCGCTCAGCTGTTTCGTTGTTGTTGCTGTTGGTGCTGCTGCTGTGGACGCCGCATACACACACATGCACAAACACATATATGTGTATATAAATCTACGTGAATGTGTGTGTGTGTGCACTGCCCGCTACTCAGAAAGCGAGAGTATTTGTGACGCGCAATTAATTACGTGTATTTATTGCAGTTTATCCATTCGATTTAACACACACACATACATAAGCACTCGAACACATTCTTATTGGAAAGCTGTCACACACACACGCACATGAGCTTTCGATTTGCATTTACCGCTTGCTGACATTTTAGTCAAGTTCAATTGCTGCAATTCGTAATTTTGATTTTCTGCCAATTTCACGCTCCATTTGAGCAGTAAAAAAGAGCGCTCCAGCTTTATCGCGTGTCTTGTCGAAGTTTCAGTTAATTGCGCGAGCTTTTTGCATGTCATTTCGTCGACTCAGCCCTATTTCATTCGATTCATGGCATGTTCTAGCAATAAAAATAACAAATAATTACTGAAAACAAACATTTGATTGCACGTTCAAAATATGCCGAAGCAAAAGTCAGCAAATGACCCAGAATTCCTCCCACTGTGCGCGCCAAATTAAAACCAAAACAAAATCAAACATAGCGGTAAACGCTGACATTTTGAATGTGTATGTGTGTGTGTGTGTGTGTGTGCATTCGCAACGACGACTTTACATGCTTATGACGTAATGACAATAATTATCAAGCGAGGATGAGTAGAAGCATCATTATGTCAAATAACAGTGTGCACAGTGGTAATCGGATGTTGAAAAACAAGTAGAAGTGTTAAGTGAAAATGAGCACAAAGCTGTTAAAACAGGAAATTAACAAATTCTGATATTCTTTTTGATTTTTTTTTTGTAGATACAAGTACAGAAGATATGAGCAGAATTTTCCTAAGTGAATATATATAGATAAATAAATATGATATATTATATATATATATTTTCTATATATATATTTATATATACATATATATAATTTTTTTTCTGCCAATATATTCATATAGATTTACATATACATGCAAAGTTCCCACTGTGCCGACTACGTATTCGTAAGAGAGCACGCGCTCATCTCTAATTTACATAGCTGTTGCACTGTGCAACAATCAGCTCTATTGCTTTGCGCTGCTCTGGTTGCTTTGTGAAATGCCAGCAGGTGGCTACGACTTGGGTGTGTGTGTGTGTTGGGGGATGTGAAGGGGAAGCGAACAATTGTTTAGTGCTTGGAGAGGCGCCATAGTCGTTGCCGCCATTAGAGAAAAACATGCATGCTGCGCTTAACGGCATATATGCGCCAACGACGCGTCGTCGCTGCTCAAGTGCAGTCGAAGATGTGGGACACAGACAAAGTGGAAGAAGAAGATGGAGAAGAAGGAGGACAGTGATGCGAGACAGGCAGCAAGCAGCACCCAGCACCCAGCACCCAGCACCTAGCACTCAGAGCAGAAAACGGCGTATTAAAGCGTTTGCGAATTGAAACATGTCCGCCCGCCCACTTAATATATCGTCGTTCCTCTCTTTGGCTCTTTTCAAGTGTGGAACATTTTGGCATATGAAACGAGCATATTGCTGCCGCTGCTGCGGTTGCTCCTGTTGTTACCGTTTTATTTTTACATTTCGACAATTGTGTTTTTCGTTCTGTGTTCTGTGCTTGTGCTTCTCTGTTTACTTTTGTTTTTTTGTGCGTTGTTTTATTTGCATGCGACGCGTTGGCTTTAGCTTTGGCTTTGCGTAGTTGTATTTATGTGCTTGTTGCTTTTTTGGCAGGTGTCAGCCAGCCTCACCTCCCAGTTCTTAGGCACGTGATGCACGTGCGTGCCTTTGGGTGCGTCTGTAAATCTTTTGATATACCCTGTAATGCTGATGTAGTAATTAATTATTTAATTAAATAATAAATATAATAAAATAATATTTTTTTATTAAATAATAATTTAACAATACAAATAAAAATTAAAAATATATATTCACATGTTATATAAGGATAGAATACGGATTGATGTGCTTACAGGGTATGATATTGGCTGGTCATTCTCAGACTATGCCTGCATTAGCCTTCCAGTCACGACTTTGAGCATGTAGCTCTGCCACGCACACACATACATACATACATATATTTTGCGCGCCTTTTTATGTGCTCTCTCTGTGCCTATGCTGTCTGGCAAAGCACTCCCGCCTCACGCCTCTCGCCGCATAACATGTTTTCTTTTAAGCATTCGCATGGACACATCTGCTGCCCGCCTCCCTTTACGCTTTGCACTTTACGCTTTACCCTTTCTCTTCTTCGTTCTTTTCCTCTCTTCAGCTTAGCAAATTACATGATGTCAAACGCTTTTCTTGTGTTTCTTGTTTCTTTTTCGCTTTTTCTTTTTACTCTTTAATGGACTTTTGAATCCAAAGCTAAAGCTTTGCTTTGTTGACCTCCTTTTCTAGGTGACATCTAACGAAGGCCCCTTCCCACCGTTCCCTTGGCTCGCCTTTGATGCCAAGCGATAAGCAGTGGAACATTGCGGGGTTTGTCTCCAATTTACATAGGACTTTTGGTCCTTTATCTAGTGTTTTTTTTTTCGTCTGCCTTTGCCAGTTTCTTGGTCATAAGCAAGTGCCAAACATAAACATGGCATACATTTTACCGACCCACACACTCAAAAACAGACAGACACACACATACACACACGCACACACACTTATATGTCAGCATCTTGCGCTCTGTTTGTAACGACCACGCCCACCCATCGCACCATATGCCTTCCCTACGCCCATACTTTTTATTGCTACAGCGCGACTATCAATAAAGTTCGATTCCGCTGTGTCTGCATGCGTGCATGTGTGTGTGAAAAGCTCATAAATCAAGTTAAGCAAAACAAGAGAAAAAACTAAGAACTTTTGTATTTGTAGGCGCCGAAAGCTAAATACTCTGATTGTTTTATAGTTTATATGAATTAATCAAGAAAAAAATAGATATTGTGTTTACCTTTCAACGTACCAATAGGCTTACACCTATATATATATATATATATATATATATATATATATATGTATTTTATATGTAAAGTTAGATCAGATGTCACTCTGTTGTGTTACTTTTTGCATTACAAAATCAATACGGAGGAGGAGCAAACACAACAAATAAATTTATGTTTGGCCACGTTCTACGCCAATATTTCTGCCAGCGCCACCTACATCTACTGGTGCTACCGCTACGACCTCTCTTCATCTATCTCTCCGCTATGATCGAGCGCTCTCTTTTTGTTCCGCAGTTTCGCTGTTCCTCACAGAGAAAAAGCGCTGACACAGCATAGCTCAAAGAAGCAGCAACAACAAAAACGATGACGTCGACTGCGACTGCGACGGCGACGTCGACTTCACTGCTGATGCTGCTTTTACCTTTTCCACTGCTATTTTTAACTTTTGCAGCAGAGCAACACACATACATGTATGCATGCGCGCGTATGTGTGTATGTGTGTACGTGAGTGTGCATTACGTTTTGTAGCTGAAAACTTTTTGTTGTGCTTTATTGCTTAATATTTCATTTGCTGCTGCCAATAAAAACAAGTAAGAACACTGCTGTTGGGTGTAACCGATTGCATATACTCGTCCACTTTATAGATTGGTCTGTGAAAGGGGGGTCAACAGTGAACTATATCAACAACTGGGGAATTAAGTTTTACTCTCTATAAAACATTCAAAATTTCTATTTGTCATTAGCGTGGAAATGATTTGGATATAGATAGATAGATATGAGTTGCAATATGGATAGATACAGCACAAAACCAATATACTCTCTTCACATTGTGAGCGGGCATCATAAGTTATGACATTCCTACCTTTTCCACTCATTCGTCTTCTTGCCCTTTCGCATTCAATTTCGCTTACGATTCTTTTGCTCAAGTTCATCTTTGTTGACATCTGCGTTAATGGGTGTGAAAGAGAGAGAGAGAGAGAGAGAGAGAGGGGATAGTTAAACGTTTAAAGCTCTAACTTTCAGTTTGCAATGCTTATGTTTATTGTATTCATATGTAGCAAACACACACACACACATACTATGTATTTTTTTCTTGTATTCCTCGTCTACAGTTTTTCCGTTTCATTTCAAAATGACATCAACATTTTGTACATAATTTATAAGAACAGCAACAACAACAACAACAGTTACGGCTGCGTCTGAGTCAAATGCCCGAAGCGCTCAAAGAAAACAAAAGCAAATACCAACAACAACAACGACAACAACAATAAGAAACATGAATGAAAAGCAGCGCAGCTGGCGTTGCTCTTGCGCGGGGCGAAGCGCAAAACTAAAAATACGAATTTATATGCAAAACATTTCAACTCGCTTGAATTTCAAACATTTTTCGCCAACTTCATTCCTGTGTCTCATGTGTGTGTGTGTGTGTGTGTGTGTGTCATATAACCATATACATATGTATGTATTTATGCGTGCGTATGCCTGTGTGTGTAGCTCAAAGCTCCAACTGAGCGCGCCTGCAACGCTAAATGACATTTGCCTGCGTTGGCGGCAGTCTTCTCGTGTTCATATGTATTGTGTGTGTGTGTCTCTCTCTCTCTGTGTGTGTGTGCTTGCGCTCAGTGCCTCCCATCTCCCATTGGTCCCACTCAGACCGCAGTTGTCGCCCCACTTAGCGCTCTCCCACACAGACGACTTTTATTTAGTTTGTTTTTCTACTCTCATATTTATTTGCATTTTTATGCGACGAAGTCGGCGTCGTCGTCGTCGTCGCTGCTTGGAATTTTATTTACTTTGCGTATTTCGTGTATAAAATTTGAATTCTGCTAAGCATGATTTATAAATTTAATTGATGTGTGCAAAATAGAAATTATATCAAAAAGTAAAACTGTAACACAATATAAATAAAACAAGTGTATGTTGCAGTCGGGCGTTACCGACTACAGAATACTCATATATGCAGAATAAACATTGCAGGATATAGATTTTCCCGGTTTGCCACGTCTTTAATTGGTATCAATATATGTCTAAATTGGGCAACTCGATTGAAGAGGTCAATAGTAACATAGTCATTGATGGTTTGGAATTTACAGAATACTTTCCGATTTGGCACGCCCCTCGTGAGTGTATCGGGAAAGTCTTGACACTTGCAAGAGTATATATTCCAAATTTCAAGTCTCTAGCTTCAATAGCGGCGAAATTGTTCGCGTTCATACGGACAGAAGAACGGACATTGCACAAAACCAATATACTCATTTCACTTTCGTGAATAAGTATAACAATATGGAAATAGACTTTTTGTTTTGTTCCCATTTGACGGCAATGTAATTGTTTGGAACGCCACGGAATTGAAACGCTGTCATCCATGGGCACCTCGAAGGGACTTGGCCTGTGCGCTTTAATAAAAAGAGACTTCGATTGCTGCATTGATTAAAAGAGAAATTGAGATGGAAAATGCCAAGAACAGTTAAAGCTCAATAAATGCGATTTCTTTAAATTAAAGGTCAAATGCCAAAAAAATATATTTTGATGATTGAAATGATTGGATATAAGTATATATGTAAATAGAAACTAATACTTTTTATTGAAAAACATCAGCTATTTGTACATCGGTTCACTCCAGCTGCGACTCACTGTACTTGCGAAGCAACTGATTTAATTACTGTGCACCATATATGCCATGTCAAGGGCCAATTTATTATAATGCAAGCTGACAATCAATACCTGCACAAGTGTTCATATACATACATACATGCATACATACATACATACGTGCATACATATGCACAGACAGCCATTTGCCCATAGTAACCTTTGTCAGCTGCGCCTTCAATCTATGCACATAATTTCACTTTAAACTTTTTACTTGCCGAACGTTATTTACCACCGTTCCATTTCATTTCATTTCATTTTCGTTGCATTGAAAGAGAGCTAGACTGCATGGAAGCAGACAGCGCAGCGGGTCCAGCGGGAAGAGCCGAAACAGCTTACTATTGCTGCGCCGCTTTTGTTTTCGTTGTTTGTGCCGTTCTCTTTTGTCTCGTATTTCGCACACATTTTTAATCCACGTTAGTGCATCTGTCACTGCCTCCGCTAGAGATGCGCAGCGACCCATTAGCGAGGAGCTTCTGCTCGGCTTTTTGTTTCAAATTTGTTTACAAATACGCCAAAAGAGACAAATGGATGACCGTAACAGAGCGGCAAATGGCATACATATGCATACATACATATGTAGGGATATTCTAATATGAAAATCTGAAAATTGGGTAATCAATTATGTTATGTCAATGCATAAATAAACATTTGCTGGCGGCTGGTCAACGAACCTGCGCTGCCGTTGATCGGTTAACAAATAAAACTACAAGTTGTTAGTTGTTATTATAACAGCGCGAATCGACAACGACAACAAGCAAGCAATAGTGGTAATAAGAAAGAGAGAGAGAGCGAGAGGGAGGGAAATATGTATTTAAGTTATCGCAAAAAGTAAAGAGCAACGCCTACTTGAGAGGTTAGTTTGAGGCTAGTTGGGGCAGTCCGTGATTCAGGCGAGCCGATTAACACACGTTACACGCATTTTCGATTTCAACAAAAAAAGTAAAACCAAACACAGACACAAGCATACAGACATTCATACACACACACACACATACACACATACATGAAGCAACTAGAAATAAGCTGCAAAAGCAATCGAGAAACCAAGCGACGATGATTGTAAAGTAGTTGCCCAGCTATGCACAGTGGGTGCAGTATAGCAATAATGAGTGAAAATGAAAGTCTATTCAGAATAAAAGCTTGAGGGAAAACTAATTTTATTTAGTGCTATTTTGAAAGTACAAAAAAAAATACAAATGATAAAAATATTAGTTCACAAGTACTTATTATTATTATTTTTTTTCTGGTAAACACTGTATGACGGTGTGAACTGCGTCGCTGGCCTGGCAATTTGACTGCCTCAACGTAAACAACGCGTCGCGACGGCATCGTCGAGTGAGTGTGCGATAACTTTGACAACGATAAATTGTGTTATGCTGGCCGATGTCGCTGTCGACGTTGCCCTCGTCGTCGTCGTCGTCGTCGACGTCGTTCGTTTGTCTGTGAAAGAAAGAGTGAGAGCACCGTAGAATGGAAGGTGGGAGAGTGAAAAGTGCGTCTCCTCGCATCAAATTCGTTTGCATCGCAAACATTGTGTTCGTCGTTCTTCTCTTCTGCACTTGTCGTTTACTGTTGTTGCTATTGGTGCTGGTGCTGTTGCTGTTGCTACTGCTTTAGCGGCTGCTGGTGCACCTCTGTGAAATACACGATGTGGCAATAGCGGCTTACGGAGCACCGTTCAATGTGCGCTTATCACATTTGCTATTTATGGTTTTGCTTGCAAAATTTCTTTTTATACACATTCGCGAAAGTGAATTGAGTATATTAGTTTTGTTCAATGTCCGTATTGCTGTCCGTTCGCCTCTTCGTAGGAAAGCAAACCATTTCTCCGCTACTGATCTAGAGAGTTGAAATTTGCTATTTATACTCGTTTATACCTAAGACTGATTCAAGATTTTTCCAACACGCCCTCCAGGGGCGTGGTAAGTCGGAAAATGCATTTTCTGATATATCTGAAACTCTGTTAGTAGAAGTGCTACAGAGTTGCAATTTGGAATATGTACTCAGGCTTGCAAGCCAAGATCAAATAGATATGGCGGATACAGAGTATATCTCCTGAAGTTTTTGAGCTAAAGGCTTAAAAATTGGATAGTTGAGCTACTGGTGACGTCATCTATTCTCCTCACCCCTTCTTTGGGGGTGTGCCATATCATACTTAAAATAGTATGACTACGTTACTGTTGACCCCCTCTATTGATTTGCCAAAAATGATATATGCATGTATATATGTCAATTGGGGGCGTGGCCAATCAGGAAATTTATATCCGTGAATGAGTATCCTGCAGTCGGTAGCGCCCGTCTGTAGCGTTCTTACGTATTCTCGTTCGCTTTGTGATAACATAATGCATGCGTCTCACACAAGCACATGGGCACACACCCACATGCAGTCTATGTGTGTATGTATATGTATTTATACAAGCACACACACACACAGAGCTCATTAAATAACAGTGAAACCCTTACTTGAATTTTATGAGAACCGAATCGAAAAGTGTTATCATTTTATTTGATTTGTAGCAAAGCGGGAAAAGTTATTGAAAGTGTAGAGTATGCATAGTTGGTCTACCGTTACCACAAGAGAATAATTCTTCCGTTTAGTATAAGCGAATAACTGTATAAATACATGAAGACTTGCTGTTAACCTGTTATTGTTATTCGCTCCCTTTACTTATACTCGTTCACGAAATTGACAGAGTCTATTGTGTTTGAATAATGTCCGCCTCGCAGCTAGAGACTGCCAATATATCGAATAACAAACTCGTGTTATGAAGGATTAAGAAGTGGATTAGCCACCTAGGAGCACGGCAAATATAACTCCTTCATACAAATAACTCCTTATACAACTCCAACTCGAAATATAACTACCGCATAACGGGTGCTCTATTGATTTACCAAAAATTATATATCCGTGCCTATTAGGAAAACCTATATCTATCTCAGTTTTAGAGCTGATTTTGAACGATGTTGCAGGTGCATTACTCTGGATCCCCGGCATAAATAAATCTATAAGCTATATCTCTCTTTGGGGCGTAAGAAACCTAAGTTTATTCAATTTTAGAACTAGCTTTACTGTTTTTGGATCGTAAACGAGCATTATGCAGTCGATTGCGTTGTACTTCATTATATTTGTATTTTTTGTGCAAACTTACAACTCCGTTGAACATGGCGCTCTGAAAAGTAAGCGCACAGTGGTTCAATTTGCAATAATAGAGTATCAGAAAATCAGATTGAGCTGTAAATAAAATGTAAATATATTTATAAAATATAAATATAAAATATAAAAATATTTAATTGTCTAATGATATTTTTTAGAATAGAAATCTATAGAACAGAGAGTTTAAGGCAAAAAAAAAGATTTATTATCGATAATATATAAACTATAACCGATGTCTAAAAAGTGTCAAAAAGAAATTTATAAATATTTAACTTAAACAATTAGAAAATTACGTAAAATATAAATTGAGTTATAAAAAATAATAATTGCACCACTGTGGGCTTCTGTTGTTCCCTGTCCTCTCTTATCGGTTCGTTTGGCTTGTCAATAATGCAATCAGTTGTGTAGTTTGATTAAAGAAATATTATTATTATTATGTGTATTATTATGTGTATTATGTATGTGTGTGTGTCTGTGGGTGTGTGTTCGTGTGTGTGTGTGTGCTTCTATTGCATTTATCGTTTATTGATGTTGCATTTTGTGTCACAATTTGCGGTTCAAAGTTACACAGATACATACAAAGTTCCAAGTACATTGTGCTGCCTAGCTGAAGAGCTTATCCACTTCATGTAATACATACTCACATACACATAAACATACACACATATGCACATACTTACTTACTATTTATATTGAATAT
Source organism: Drosophila nigricruria (assembly GCA_037075265.1). Lineage (NCBI taxonomy): Eukaryota > Metazoa > Arthropoda > Insecta > Diptera > Drosophilidae > Drosophila > Drosophila nigricruria. Next base: position 1,298,327 of record JBAMCI010000053.1, read on the forward strand.
TTGAATGCAATCTATATCATTGCCAAGGACGTTAAAGCTGTTCGAAGATAATACATTCAGATTATTTGTTTCCTTCACAGCTCCCGAATGGACCGACCAATTGGCGCTTATCAAAAAATTATTGATAACGGTAAGTTAAGATTCTTAGAATATTTTGATATATTTTAATGATTTTTCTGCGCTGTCAAATAGTAGATAGACTTTTAATGCTTTAATGTTATTGATTTATTTAAGTCAATCAATCATTTGAGCTTGATTGATTGAAACTTAAGGAGTAGCAATTAGTCATTGAAAACTAAACTTGAAAGTTTTATTATTGAATATCTAGACTAGAATTCTTCATACACTGAACAGATTAAAAGTGCAAATTCAGATTGTACTATTTTGATTTTTGACTTTCACGTACACTTAAATGTACGTATAGCAATAAAAAGGATAAAGAATGTCGAACTCATGATTGATTTACATAGATAATAGAGAATGCACATTTAATAATAATTTGGATAGTAATAATTTGCAACGTTGCCGCACTTCAGCACTGAGCATATGAAGACAGCACATGGCAAATAACGGTAATAACTTGATGCTTTGTGGGGACGTGTAACGAAATTAAATGAACCCCAATTAACTTAATACATTGTTTATGAGCGCCCATGTGAAATGTGGGATGGGATTGCCATGGGTTAAATACATACACATGTACACACACATGCGCGCTAACTAATACACACACATGCATTTACTTGTATGTATGTATGTCTGTGCAGTGGGTGTTCAGAGAACTCGAAACCTAATCAAAAACTTTGTTCCATTACCATCCCATACCATTCCCTGTTTGGCCCAAATAATCAAATTAGCTGTCACACGGTAAAAAGGAAGAAGATGGAAATTAACGAAAGCTATAAGCAACACGTAGGCAGAGAGAAACGATGTGTGGGCAAAGTTGTGATTGTATTTGTAGTTGTGATTGTTTTATGCTAGTTACACTCCATAAACAATTTACATATGCAACAAATGCAAAAACAAAAAGCCGACAGCAGCAACTGCAGCAGCAGCAGCAGTTATGTACATACATATGTATGTGCAGCGTCCTGGGAGCAACAACAACAGCAGCAGCAGCAACATTGTAGACAATACCACCGCTGCGACGCTTTTGGCACACAAATCTTAATTTAAAACAATCAAATGGAATGAAACAACATAAAGCAAGTATGAAAAAAAAATCACAAGAACAACAACAGAAACAACGGCGGCAACAGAAAACGCAAAACTGTAAACAAACGAAATATCCACAACTACATGCACACAGTCAAGTGATGGCATATTCACATGCACAGCAACTGGCGATGTCGCAATATACTCACACACACACAGTCTCACTTACACTAATGCACAGCTGCCTGCCCGATGTTTGTTCACCACGCTCGGAGCGTTGGTCTTGCCAAAATGTCTCACCGTCGCAACGGTCGTCACGACGGTCGTCACGACGCGTCGTTCATGCTTGTCAGTCGGTCAGTCGGGAGGTCGTTTCGTCGTGTTCATGCGTTCCCCTACAATCGTCTACAACGTAACGCAACGCCTTGGCAATGAAACGTTTCAGTTTCTGCTAAAACGCGAATGTGCGCGGTTCGTCGGAACTGGATGACGGCAATCGTTCGAAATTGTCTTCTGCACCGCAAACACGAACGCCACAGCAGCTGTAAAAAGACCGACGGCAAAACCAACATAAATGAAGCAGAGCACTAGTCGCAGGGCTAGGCTAATAAAAGTAAATAAACAACAGCTAAAATTGGCAGTCTCTCTTACACAACTACATACACATACACACAGGCTTGTATGTAAGTATTGCCATTAAAGTAGTGTATATAAATACATTAAGTGCAAGTGTCAAAAACTAAAGCCACAACAACTGACAACAAGAAAATGAAGAAGAAAGAAAAAAACGGTGTTTAAAACGCGCACAGCCACAATTATTGCAGATATTCGGTGTAAGTGTTGCTCCTCCTCGCCAGTTTCTTCCTCTCTTTGCACGCACTGTGTGATTAGCATTGATGAACAGGCTTGAATTGGTTTGCACACCATGTGCTCAGTATTTTCAGCGCGTTTGTGACACTGTGCGTGAAAATAAAACGAATGGAAATGAAATGAAACGAACGGGCTAACGAGCAGCGGCAACAACAACAAAACGAATTCCTATAAATAAGAGCGCAAGATATTCAACAATAAATAAACGTGAGCCACATACGTATAAAAATATAATTAAAGCAAAAATTCAAGAATTTTTAAAATTAAATGTGCATAATTATGATGTGATCTTAAGTGATCGATTGAAGCGCAAATGCTTTTAATTAGAGAGGGAGTGGGATTGTGAGTGTGTGAGTGCTTGACACGCCCCTTGTCAAATTGAATAACTAAAAGATAATTTTGCATGCTTTTGTGATAACTCAAAAACTGGTGTAAATTGGAAATAAAAAACTAAATAAATAAGAAAAGTTAAAAAATAAATATATGAAATATATATATAGTAATAGTGAAATTAAGAATATTAAAAATATAAAAATAATAACAAAAAAATAAATATTTATTCAGTATTGCCGAAATAGAGAATTTTGAAATGTGAGACTGCAAATTTAATTTTATTTCTGACTCTGTTCTCTTAGAAAAGAGATTTCGCACTTGTTTGTAAATAGCTTAAAAAAACAACATGAAATGAAGCTTGGTATTTCACGCAGTGAATCGTATGTATGAATATGTAATTAATATTGGCCCTCGCTTAATTATTTATATAATACATAATTGTGAATTGATAGCACTATTCATAGTATCATATGAATATATATATAGATATATATTTATTTCAGTCTGCATAATATAATCAGATGTGGTTGTAATTTGTTGCACAATATTGAAGCTAACTCTCAAATCCCCCCCTTGCCATGCCCCCTTTGGCCAAGATCTGCTGGAGTGAGCACGTGTGTGCAGCAATGAAAATGCGTAAATAATATGTAAAGTGAAATGTGCGTTGGTTTTCTCAATTTTACAAATTATCTCTTTTCTGTTTTTGTTGCCTTTAATTAATCAGAAAAAAAAGTGGTCAAGCGACGGCAATTTGCACATCGTCGAGCACAAGTAAATTTAATGAAGTAGAACTAATTTGTAATTAAAAGCAACATAAAAACAAAATCAAAGCAAACAAGGCAAACTAAATTCAGAATGAGAAGAGATACAATAACAGAAGAAAAGAAAACAAAGAAAAGCAACGCATTTGGCGAACTACTAAAGCGAAAACGCAGCGGGAGCAAGTGAAAGAGAGAGAGAGAGCGACCAGAAGCTCCTTAGCGGCGGCACTGCCAGCGCTAGCGTCTGCAGCGATGGCAACAGCGGGCAATAACGAGTTTTAAGCTCCTAGCTGCTAGCTTGAGCACAACGTAGCTACACATGCACACACACACACACACACACACGTAGAGTGGCAGACAAACAGGCAGACGGACGCAGATACAGAGAGTGAGAGAAGACTTTCTCTGTCAGCGTAAAAGTTCTATACTTTTATGCTTTTATTTTTGCCAGCCCAAAAATAATCGCATTATGATAAGAAAACAAGTAAAAAAAACATAGTGCCCGACTAATAAATACCCTGTTTTCAATAGCTTGTGGCTGTACTTATAAAAATGTTCGAACTTGCACTTTAACAACTAAATAGTAAGATTGTCAAAAAAAGAAGAACAACTGACAACGCCAGAAATCGAACCAGCATTTCTTTGGCTACATCCATCATCCCCACCAACACCTCCATTTCGTGTTTAAAAAAAAAAAGAAACAAACAAATTGAACCCTCGACTTCTCGATGACGCGCACCGTCTCTATTAGCACCGCCACTTCACTGTTTCAAAGCTAAGTTGCAAATCCAAAGTAAAGCAGCAGCTGATAATTTAAACTCAATTCAATCGCAAATTGCAATTGCGATTCTTACAATAGGCTAGAATGCACGCATTTGAATGAATGAATCTGTGCGTACGCTTGGCGCTGCTTGCTATTGACTAAACATTTTGTCTAATAACTTCTGTGTTACTCATCGAACTAAAACTATATATATACTTTATGGTGTGTGGCACGCCTCCTTCTGCGTGTTACATACGTTTTAACAAAGCCATTATACCCAGATGTCCCATTTTCAATCGGTTCAGGGTATAAAAAAGTAGAAGCTTTTGAACTCTCGCTCTGCCGTCGTTCTCTCTGTCTCTCGAAAAGTATGTGTGGCAGCAGCGGTAAAGCTGCGCTGCAACTGCGCCGCATACAACTTATATTTGCTTTTAGTGCTTGTGCTGGTTTTTGCTTGCAAACAAATAAAACTGGTTTTCGACTCAATTAAAAAAAAAAGAAAGAAAAAAAAAACAAAAACAAAAATAAATAACGAACGAAGAACTAAGAAGTCATTTTTTGGTATGTTTGCTTCTGCCGTTGCACTGAAGTAGATTTAAGCAAGTAAAAAAAAAGTAAATGAGACGATAGATCAACTTTTTAATGTAAACAGTCATGCAGGAGGTGAAGGACTGGGAGGGGAAGAGGATGGTGTGTCCAATGATAGATACTACTAGAATAGTCAATTTTTTATTAATGCATAGTTATAATGCAAGGTAGAAATTGTTGCATGAAACAGACAGGTATAAAACTTTGTAAAACGTCTGTAAACGATTTTTCAATTCTTTGTTGACAGAAAAACTAAGACAGTCGAAGATGATTGCATAATTAGTATTAATTTTGACCGCACTTAATATAATAGTTAGGGAATTCCGAGTCAGAAACCAATATACTCTTTTTCACTATGTAAATAGAGATAGAGTAGAGTATTTGAAGCAAACCACAAACGGAACATTATTCCATAATAAAAATTTTGTTCTAGCTAGCAGAAAATGTGAAATATAAATGAAACTTCCACACAGAAGAAAACCACAAAATATGAAATAAAAATTGAAGAAATTAAAAAGCAGACAAGTTAGTGAAGAATAAATAACAGAATACAAGCCTTTGACCATGAATTTATGGAATCACAAATTTGAGTGCGAGGATGGTTTTCTAAATATTCATTTAGTTTGCAGACAGTCGAATCGAAAACCTAATGAAAACAATTTAAAAGCTCTACCGTAAACTAATTAAAATGTTTGAACCCATACCTTCGGAATCAAACAGTGTTTGGTGGAAAATAAAAATTTAGAATAGAATGTAATGAAGAGAATTACGAAAAATTCCTGTTACCTTCGGCCAGAATTAATTTGTTCTTTTACGAATTTAGAGATATATATTAAAAATCGGCTTTTCATTAAAATAGCAGTGCTGGATGTAAGAAGTTGAAAAAATAAATAATTGCTGGTGTAAATCAAGTAAGAAAGCTCTAGTCGGTAATGTCCGACTAGGAAATCCCCTGAATATAAAAAAATTAAATCAAATTTTCAATTTTCAATAGCGCCATATAGCGAATTTAAACTAAAGCAGCTGATAATTCACAATCAATAGCACAATTTAGCAAATCTATGTTAGAATGCACACATTTCAATGTGTGTGTGTGTGCACACGTATAGGAAAACAACTCATCGCGCTGATCAAGATTATATATATACTTTATGGGGTCTGCCACGCCTCCTTCTGCCTGTTATAACCATTTTAAGAAAACCATTACACCTTGATTTCCCATTTTTAATGGGTTCAGGGTATAAAAATAGACATCTGAAAAATTGAATTGTAACATATATATAATAAACATATAATAATAATATATATAATAATAAGAGTATATATGTTTTCTTAGAATGACTCGCTCAAAAATCAAGTCTTAGTACATGTGTTCACTTATAGTTTTCTGATCTTCTGGTTAATCTATATGTTGCAATAATAAACATGAAAATATTCAAATATAAACTTAACAAGATCTCGAATCTTAGTATCGACTGTTTTCAAAGCTGAATTTAAAAGCAACTGCCTTCGCACTAAATTTCTAATGTGACTTTACTTAATAATCAAGTGGCATCTATGTTAAAAGTTTCCAGCTATAAATTTATAAGCAGAGTATTGCCTGCAACTTTTCTAATTGACTTTAAATTATGTCGCGACACTCTATAAAGTAGATGAAATTAAATAAATAAAAAACACAGCCGTAGGCCATGTGGAATGGAAGCCAAGGATGGAAAAAAACACCCACACATACAGCTATATAAAACGCGTAATTAACTGTACATGAAAATAGAAGAATTAACGTAGAAAGGAAAAGTGCGAAACACATTTTGCGGAAATCGTTGGTTTGTAATTTGAATTTGCGCCATTTGCATTCAATGTGCGGGCCCTAAATGAGACACAATGAATGTGTCCTGTGCTCCAATACAAATGTACCTACACAAGTGTGCGTATATGTGTGTATATATTAGCCTTTGTAACGGCCCCCAGGCGCTGTGTCTACACACACACACCCACCCACATACAAGCAAAAGCAACGCGCGTCTAAAATCGGAAACGGATGTCGGCAAGTGTAGACATATTTTCTTAGCAAGTTTTGCGCAACACCCATACACATTACCGCTTCGTGTTCCTCCCCTTTTCCCATTGCCTCTCTCGCTTGAACATTTATGCTGCGGCCTGTGTCATCTCCCATCCCATCCCATTCCATTTCATTCCAGGCTGGCGCTCAACTAGTTTGCAAGTTGCTTGCCAAAAGTTTTGTTGTACCGGCAAGTCAATGAGCGGCAGCGTTTTTTAAGGTGCTGTGAAGGAGGAGGGCGAAGGCGGTTGGTTGGTGGGACGTAAACTTTGTTGACTGCTTGCTTTTGCGGGCTACGGCCAGCTATACGAAAATAAAGTAGCTTGACTTTTTACTTGAGATTTTGATTCTTTAGGGCCCAGCTGTGTATAAAGATGGGAGTGGGGGTGTGTGGGGTCGTACGGGGGTTTGTGGGCTGTGTCTTGTTTCGGTTAGACTTTAAGCTGATTTCCAACTGATTAACCAGCTAAAGTAATTGCTTATATGAAAGATCACTGCATGGAATGAGTATCACGTAATTGAGAGGAAAAAACAAAATTATTCTTATACACGATCTCGAAGTAAAACAAGAATATATTATATCTATTTATATATAGAAGAAAGTCGTGTTAGTTAACATTAGACTTCAAGAACGGCTAGATCGATTTTTATGATTGTTTCGTTTTTGGATATGTATTCGTCGGGAATAGGATAATAAGTACTATTAGCAATGACCGAGAAGATCTAATCTTTCCTGACAAAGCCGTATAGCTATTAGAAATCGAAACATCGCAAATGAAACCGCTGAAGAAGAACAAGAAATTGCAAAAGATGTGCGCCGCCTTAGTATGGCCAGACTTCGTGCTGCTCAATCACAAGAGCAAAGAGAGCAGCCCGTTATACGGCTCTATAGGCAATGCGAAATCGTCGAGCCAACCAAAGAAATCAACGCGATAATTTTTGACGTGCAGGAAGAGATTATTCACGTATTGATTTTAATCGAGCAGCGTTTCGATACGATTGCATCATTGATAACAGCTCGCTTGCTTCCGTTCGCATTGGGCCAATAGACGTTGTTTGTGAGTATTGTGACGCATTGAAGTATTCGGGAGAAGAACCAGGATTATGCTGCCTTAGTGGCAAAAAGGGAAAGGAGCAATTCTTCAAGCAGCAACTACTTAATTGAATGAGGTTCGCCGGGTCTGCCAGTATATATATAAACAGATAATTAAATGAGTAAGCTGTGAAAAGGAGAAACAAGAACTTCTGGGCTTAGTTGATTGAGATGAGCATTTGCAACTTGAACTAACTCACAACTACATGAAAATCCTGTTTAATATATGCGCTCACATGCTTATATTCCCCAAGAGGTGATCAGAGTGACCAAACTAAATGAATAGAGCTTGGTCACACTTTATGCACTAGATGGCTGACAAATCTGCAACCAAGGTCACATTACATAGCTTTATTAGCACCCAGGAAATACGACACACACTTGAAAGGCAATAAATTCTGTTCATAAATATGAACTACAGGGGCAGAGCCAGTCGGATGGCTCCTACAATACAATAAAGAAAGCGTACGAAAAACCAAATGGCGTATTATTAATGACGCGTTACCTCCGAACCCAAGAACTTGATTCCCACACGCACAACCACACACAACTCACATCTACATGTTTATGGGTATATGTACATATGATTTCTCTGTTTTAGTACAATGCGTGCGTTTAATATACCGTTAGTCTAATGAACATAATTAATAGTTAATACAGTCGTCCAATTCAAGCAGCAATTGAGTGAGTCCTTTGTCGTAATAAACTAAGATCCCAGTCAACCATGACACAGACGAAAAAACCTGCAACTCTTCTGTAGACTTTCGTTATTTCCACCCCTCAGAGTGCGCAGGTTATGTGAGAGTGAAAGTGCGGGTATCTCTTGACTTTGGTTTGTTTCATAATAATATGAAATTGTGAAAAGAATAAGGAATTGATTTGATGAAGTGATTTGTATCAATAATACGGATATGGGATGAGTTATCGAAAAAATTAATAAACTTGTATTGCGTATGGTATACAGGAAGATATACATTTAAAATTTCAAGTCTCTATCTTTTGTGGTCTACGAGATCGTTGCTTCGTCCTTCTTATTAAGAAAATATATGTATTTGATGGGGTTTGACACGCTTCCTTCTGCCGCTTACATACATTTTTACAAAAGCATTATAACAGTACAGGTTTTAGTAGGACTCTGTAAAGCCAATATGTGAATGAGTTTGCATTTTTTATAAACTGAAAAATATTCGATATAATATGTAGATTATATGCTGAAAGTTTAATTTAAATCGATTAAGTAACACAACGTTTTTACCAAGAGCATGTGGCAGCAGCGCCAAGGGTTTTCCTATACATGTGCACACATACATTCGTACATACAAATTCTTGTATTCTAGCATATTCTAAGAATTACAATTGTGATTGAATTGTGTTTGAATTATCAGCTTCTACTTTAGTTTAGATTTGCTAGATGGCGCTCTAGCAGGGAAGTAGTTTCGGAATTGCAACTAATTGCTCGAGCAGAAGCGATGCCATCGCCTTAAAGTTGTAGGTTCTGAACCCGCCGATGTCGAGCGATTTTTCTTTTTTTGTCCAAAGCTTTTTGATTGTGATGGTGCGAGTTTGTTCGAATGACGCAGCAACATGTTTTATTTAGTCGAAAATTTGTATAAGCTAACACTTTTTGTTTTGCTTTAATAAACACATATATTAAAACCCAGATAATTTGGGGCTTAAGGGATTTCCAAGTCAGGCACCCCGACTAGAGTTTTCTTCCTTGTTTGGATAAATTTTAATTTTCAACGAAAAGTTTATCAATTACTGTCTACAGTCGAGCCGCTGCATACCTAGGCAACAGCTCATAAGTCATGGACTTGGAGTTACACGACTTTGTATGCATGATAGTTTACAGTATTCAGATTATAAATTGTTTGCCTGCCATTATTTCTCATTCTCTTTCGAGCGAAAATGGCAACGTGTTGCGGTTATTGCGGTAACTATTTTCATATTTCGCTCATAATTACGTTTACATTTATATTATTATTATCATATACATTTACATATTACATATTTTTCATTGTGCTAATTAAAGTTGGTCAACACCAAGTGCAAATTATGTTTGTACTATGAGCTGTTATCGATCGCAGCTGAATTTTGGGACAGTGGATTTTTGGGATTATTGTAATAGAAAATCTAAAATCTAAAATAGCATTGAAGTAATCGATTATTGGATAGTTTATTAGTTTCAAAGGCAAAAGATAGATGTATATATTAACTTTATTTTTATACTCATTCACGAAAGCGAAATGAGTATATTGGTTTTGTGCAATGTACGTCTGTATGAACTCAAACCATTTCACCGCTGTTGAAGTTAGAGACTTTTAATTTTACATATATATTCTCGTTTTGACAAAAAGATATGGTGGACGTATCTACGGCCAAGATCAAAAAGCTATGGGGGATATATCTACGCCCCCTATGGGAACCGCATAACTTATATCTCCTAAAGTTTTAGAGCTAGAAACTGCAAAATTGGAAAATTGAGCTTCTCGTCGCTTGATAATCTAAAAATGATTTTTGCGACTTTATTGTGGACGTGTTATTTCGAAAAATACCTTATAATTGCCATAGTCTTAAAGCCTAAGCCCGAAATTTTACAGATACGTTGATCTAGACGCCTCCTTAAGATTGGCAATATGTGAAAGAGTCTTTATTTTTATTAATTTGATAATAATTCAATATGCTGAAAATTTTATTTGAATACTTAAGGTAACACAGAAGATATTAAACGAAAGATTTAGTCAGTAGCAAACAGTATACCTGTGCATACATACATTCAAACGCGTGCATTCTTGCCTATTTTGCAATTGCGATTAAATTATGTTTGAATTGTCACCTGCTACTTTAGCTTAGATTTGGAACTTAGCTTTCAAGCAGTGAAGTGGCGGCAGTGATACAGTCGGTGTGCGTTAGAATATACAGATTATATGCTAATGAGTGAATGTCTGAGCGTATCCCAGTAGGAGATCCAGAAGATCTTGGAATTTCAAGTAATTAGACAGAAGAACAGACAGTTTATGAACGTACTACACAAATTTAAGCAAACTGTGAAATATATTTCCACCACCAGAAATATTTGTATCTTGATTTGATTAATTTAAAAATAAAATGAATACACACAACATATTAGTTTCTATATATATTGGTTGTGCGCTTCTTTATATAATTCCATGTAAGCATCGATACACAAGAACAGACTATTAAATGACTAAAAACTAGATCTTACAGATATAAACGGAGGTGTTGTGTGCATTGATTGCAAAATACATTTGATAAATTGCAATGTTGATAAAGGTTTATTCACTGTAGAAGGTAATGATAACAATATAATGTCAATGGGACCAGGAGAGAAACCAGATCCAAATTATGCTCAATGCGTACCGCCCGATAAAAAATTTGTTGGTAACATCGCTTTTGTTTACTTATTTACATTCTGTGCGATGTACAATAATTCACACATTGTTTTCAATAGGGAATACGATTGGTATATTTGGATGTTCTGCTACCATTAATAACACCTGTGGCGTATTAATTGACCGCCTTTCAGACACGTTATTTGACAGGCGATCGAACTGCAAGCGGTGTCAGCGGCCCTGCAATTGCGACTTTGTAAATGGAAGACCATCGATTTTTAAAGCTGACGCTAATTTGATTATATATTTAGGAGTTTTTCGCTTTATGATGGATATAATAAAATTTCTCAATTTATTAAACTATAAATTTTTAAATTAATATTCTTATGTTGCCATAATTTATATTATTATGTTGAAAATGGGAAATCAGGCTATAAGTTTTTTTTTAGTGAAAATGTTTGTAACAGGCAGAAGGAAGCGTGGCAGACCCCATAAAGTATATATATTCTTGATCAGCTCTACGCACTGCGTCGATATAGCCATATCCGTCTGTCCGTGTGTTTTAACCTGTCCGTCTCAGAACATATAAGAGCTAGAGACTTGAAATTTTTTATGTAGGTCCGCACATAGCACACGCAGATCAAGTCATAAAATCGATAACTATTCCCTTTATTATCGATTAAAAACGTTATCGAAATTCAGTTAGAAAATTACATCTTTAGAACTAAGAGTCTCCGAACGTTGTATGTAGTTTGATGATTAATTTACATAATTTTAATTTTTGTCATATTTTGGATACCATCCCCATCCCCCATTGTGAAAATGAAAGTTCGGAAGTTTAATTTAATTTTGAATATGGTTATGCTAGCTATGGAGTATATTTAAAAACACAGATCTGACTGAGTCCAGGGGATCTGCTAGTCGGGCACCCCCAACTAGAGCTCTCTTAGGTAGGTAATTAAAATGCCAGGGGAGCTATATTCCATAGGCTTGTGAAAAATGACAGTTTCCATGGGCGAACAAACTGAGACAATATGAGAGTGTGGGTGTGCTCTATGTGTATGTGTGTTTGTGTGTGGATGTCATAGTTAAGTTCGCCCATGGGCAATGTGAGAAGCTTGAAGGAAGACCCATACGCACACTCTCGCTATCTCCATATATATACATACATACATATAAATATACATTTAATTTCCAAACATTTTCCCAGTTGTTGTTGACGCAGTTTTGTTTGTCAGGGCGAGTTCTAACATTTGATATCCTTGACTGGGCTTTGGCTTTGAGCTTTGCTCTAAAATCCATGTGCCATTAATTAAAATGCACACATGCACACACACATAAACACTCCTCCACTTCTCTCAGTTAGCGTTTGTACTGACACTAAGCCAATCTCAGAGCAGGTTGCGCTTTATCTATGAAAAGTCTGGCGTGGTGTTTGTGTGTGTTTATGTGCTTATGTGCCACAAACAAACCACACACACACAAGCCACGCACACGCACAAACCATAGACGGGCATACATACATAACAAGTAGGAACGGTGCTGTCGGGCGCCACCGACTATAGAATACTCACTCACGCCACGCCCCCAAGTGGTATATGTATATAAATTGTGGCAAATCAATATTGACCTCCGGTATTGATTTGCCAAAAATTATATACAGTTGTGGGCAGAAAAATAGTAATGCTGCACTTCAAAAATATAAACCGAATAAAACGATCCTTTTTCCGATGGAAAATAAGAAGATGCATAATTTTGTTATACCCTAAATCCATTGAAAATGGGAAATCAGAGTATTATGTTTTTGTGAAAACCACATTTCAAGTCTCAAGGATTTGAAAAAAAAAAACTATATAGTCAGATATGATTTGCCACGCCCTTAGTGGGCGCATATATAATATAATTATATATAATATATAATATTATATTATATTATACAAATAATTATATATAATATATAATTATATATTATATAATATATATAAATTTTGTCGATCTTTATGGCATATATTTGGGTTGTCAACGCAAGTATATATATGTATATATAGTATATTCCCAATTTCAACTCTCCAGTACTTTAACTAGTAGAGTTTCTGAGATGACGGAAAATGCATTTTCCGATATTCCACGCCCCTAGTGGGCGTATCCGGAAAATCTTCATACTTTTTCAGATGACGGTGTACAGGAGTATATATTTCACATTTCATATATATTCATATTTACAGTCTCTAGTTTCAATAGTGTGGAAATGGTTTGCGTTCATACGGACAGACAGACGGACGGACATTCCACAAAAGAATATACTCATTTCACTCTCACTCTCTCTCCATCAGTCTGTGCTATCGCTTAGTGGCGTTTTATTTCATTTGTGTATTGGTTGGGAATTTGGTGCACAGAAAATATTTCATTATCAGCTTTTTACTGTGCTCAGAATTTGTACAGCAAATTTATAGGGAACAAGTACGACATGACCTCTCAACCGAAAGCCATTAGAAACACTCACATATCCTTTTCAAAGACACGCATACACTTACACAGTACATAGCGGACATTCACGCACACCTGTGCACGGCCCAAAAATGTGGGTTGTGGGCTGTGGGTTGTGTGCGAAAAGCAATTTTCCAATTTTCAGTCGATATTCTTCTTCGTCTTTCCTTTCTCTCTCGCTCGCTCGGCTTGTTTGGGTGTGTGTGTGTGTGTGTATATATATACATATATATGAATGTTTTTTTGCGCTACTTATTCTTCCACCTATTTGGCTTCTGACAATGGCTCGACTTTATAAGCACCTTTGAAATCAGTTGGGTAGAAACGGAACAAGTAAGCAAGTTGATAATGTGTTGACTAAACGACTACCTGATGCTCTCTAATAATTTCAATAGCATTAATCATGGTTTTCCAAACTGTCCAACTAAACTCTGGGTTAAATTAAGCTATGTTTGTTTGTATAACTAGCCTTAACTCAAGATATTTTTAATTGATTGATTATTTAGAGCATAGAACGACACGTAGTCAACTGCAGAGTTTAAATAACATTTGTTTGTTAAGATATGAATAAGTTATCGATTTTAAAACATTGTTAGCAATCGATTATATCAATCTATCGATTGTTTATCAATAGCATCTATTTAAATTGTCAGTATTTTGGATATACCATTTAACCATACTCCTCATACTGTCCCCCCTATAGGGTATTCAAAATTTACATGAAACTAATTTTCAGGGTGGCGCATTTTCATTTTCAATTCGACCTTCAACGCCAAACTGGTCTCTTTTTCTCTCTTCTATTTGTTTGTTATTTCTTTTTTATTTGTGACACATCTACTTATGGCGAAAACCCTGTCAAATAAACGAGAGAAAAACAAATGAGATTTTCTTTTGCTGCAAGTCCAAGGAGTGGCTTTTCGTAGAAATTCTTGACTTAAGCCCAAGTCAAATGCTGCAATAATAAATTTATGAATTATGCATAAAGCAATCTATATTAATCGCATGAAAGTTGCAAATAGACTAGACGTGTCTATTTTGTTTGGAGATCAATTTAATTTGTATTCGCTTAGACTTGTGGCAGAAAATCCATAGCCCAAAACTTTAATAGCTACTTACAATTTGTCGATATCTCCACTTAGGTTTTTCCATTCAAAAATAAAGCTTTTAGAACTTCGATATATGAAATTAGCCACACTTGAAGTGCAAATCTCATTTAGCTAGCTATAATTTACTGTCCTCTTACTTCAACAAGAGGATAAACAACAAAACTTGGCCAGAATAATTACGAAATAGAATGCAAGTCCCAAGTATTGCCCACAGCTAAAAACAATATTTACGGTTATTTATATAGAATTTTGTAGCTGTAAAGATAACCAGCCAATAAATTATTGCACCCAAACTGCAAGCGGGAAATTTTGCAATTGAAAAGCACACATAGACGCAGCACTCGACAATTAAAGTGGTTTTTCCGCTTTGTACTCGCAGACAGATTCGAACTACAGATGGATCGGATAGTAAAGAAAGGGGTATATATATATATATATATTTATTTATTCCTTTTCTTCCTCATTTTTTTATTTTCACAATAGTAAAATTCAACAGTTTGGCGGCATTGCCGAAGAAGAGGAATAAAAGAAAAACTTGACTAGTCGTAATCGTCATCCTCAATGCCTGCGTTTTCATGCTGTTATAGAAAGCCGAAAGTCCATGGCATGTTTTGCCGTTGTTGGCCTTAAAAGTTGAAGCAACAAGAACACCAACAACAACATCAATTGCAACATGAACAGCAATAACTAGCCAGAAAAGAAACCATTTGGAAAATACAATCAAATTTCTGCCTCTCACTCGTTCAGAATTAGTTCACCATCTTGAGCTTCAGCTTTGGGCTTTTACTCTTCATGCAAATTATTATGTATTCCATGCATATTTATAACGTTAACTTTGTTTTTATATCTCGAACCCATTGAAAATGGGAATACAGGGTATAATGGTTTTGTTAAAATGTATGTAACAGGCAGAAGGATGCGTGGCAGACCCCATAAAGTATATATATTCTTGATCAGAGCGACGAGCTGAATCGATATAGCCATGTCCGTCTTTCCGCCAGTCCGTCTGTCTGTTTGTATGAACGCGTCCATCTCAGAACCTATAAGAGCTAGAGACTTGAAATTTTGTACGTAGGTATAGCATGCGCGGATCGAGTTTGTTTCAAAAATTCGATAACTTTTATCGTTATAATGTTATCGATTAACAACGAAATCGAAATCCAGTTTTTAAATTATATCTCGTACATTTTTGGAACTATAGTCTTCAAATTTTTGCATTTAGTTTCATGTGTAAGAAAAAATATAATTTCGATTTTTGTTATATTTCGGATAACGCACTATTGTCATGTGCAGTTTTTCATTAGGAATTGCTTTGGAGTGTTCTTTGGTCTAGCGCACTCGCTTTTGCGATAATTGATTCTGATACCCATTCACGAAGTGAAAGAGTATATTGGTTCAGTCCGTCTTGATATCCACGCAAACCATAAGTTACTGCAGACTCCAGACTCCTTTACCAAACAAAGAAGCAATTATTTTTGGACTGTGAATGAGTATTATGCTGTCGGTAGCTCCCGAAAGCAGCGTTCTTATTTGTTTTATTAATTTTCCTATTTTTTGCCCCACATTCGGACATCTGAAGGGTAACGGGACAGCGTACGAAGCGATTCGCTCTGCAAACTAAACTCAAGTGGCATTGAAAACTTTTTACTTCTTTTTGAGGCCCTGTGTGTTGCCTGTCATTTGATGTAAACAAGCGATGGAACGTCACGTCCATGCCGATCAGGCGAGGCTATAAAGCGTAGAAAGGTTGCGTTTTACCTGCGCCTGGAACTTATTGCAATTAATTAACAAACATTAACGAAACTTTTCGCGCAGGTCAAACAAGAAAAGGTCGCTTGTTGCCCTTCTAAATGCTTTCAAATTCGTTTGTGCTTATTATTCATTCAAACATTTCTTACTCTCTCTCTCGCCCTCCCTCTTTTTCTGTTTCTGTGTATAAATTTGTGCTCAAGGATAACGCTGGACTCAGAAATGCCACCTCCTGAGTCAGAAACTCCGAATCCCGTTATACAATACCCCGGCAATTAAATTACACAAAGCTTTTCGGGCACGAAAAGGTCTCAAGTATGAAAAAAATGGCAGCTACTGAAAATTTACAGTTGAAGGCATTTTGGGGTTGCCCTGCTGTGTGTGTGTGTGTGTGTGGATTACAGTGTTGATGCGCTTTGTGGCAACTGTGTGCGGACGCATATAGCATGAATGATATACGGCCCGTGCTTGAAACTTGTGAAAGCTTTTTGAATTGAGATGCTAACTGGTTTGAACAAACGAGTTTCAGTGTCTCTTTTTTGTTTTATTTATCGTTATTAGTAGATGTATTTTGTAGATGAGACATGAACTATGTTGACACATATGATATTATGATGAGCATTGTAAGGCAAGCCCCCATGTACCATTCTTAAGTCTTAAAACTGTCATGCAAATATTTTAAGCGGCAGTTGTCTGTGACATGTTTAGAAATTTTACACAAATGCTTCAAAGTGAGAAAAAAGGAGATACATAGTAAGAAAGTAATAAGGAGATTAGAAATGTTTTTAGAAGAGAGAGAGAGAGAAAGAGAAAGAGATAGTAATAGAGATAGATAGAGAGATATGAGAAAGACCAAGATCGGAAACGAATTTAGAGGTAGAAAAATTTATATCAGAATAGTAAGTAAGAAACTTGGAAGGATAGATTTCTATGTTAATGTAAAGAAAGAAAAAAAGGGAGAGAGAGTGAAGAAAAGCAAAGAGAAGAGAAAATATCATAGAAAATAAAAGAGAAGATAAGGAAAGAGAGAAAAGAAAAAAAAAGGAAAGAGAGAAAAGAAAGGAAAAGAGAAGAGAACATAGAGAAGAGAAGAAAAGTGAGAGAGAGAAAAGAAAAGAGAGAGAGTGAAGAAACGAAGAGAGAGAGAGTGAAGGAAAGAGAGAGATCGAGAGAGACGAACAAACAGACACAGAGAAAAGTTTGAAGCAAGTAAGAAACGGAGACTTAGAGATAGAGACAGACTGAAAGAAAATGGGAGTTGTATATAATGAGAGGAAACAACAAAGAGAGAGAGTGAGAAAGAGAAACTTTGCGAGTGCGGGTTATAACATGGCTTAATTTCCGCCTTGATAAGGCCTAATGTTAGTTTATGGTTGTTGTGAGATAAGCAGAGACCAGATATAACTGATTGTGTAGATAACTTAAATTGTTCGTCATAGCAATGTCTTTACTATTGCTCTTCTCTTTATACTCATTACTCATTCACGAAGTGAAATGAGTATATTGGTTTTGTGCAATGTCAATCCGACTGTTCGTGAAATTTGGAATATATACTCGTGTATACCCGCGTCTGATAAAGTGTCAAGATTTTCCCGATACACATACTGTCTATATCTATATTTTGCAATGGGCGTATGGGCTGTACGGCCGAGAATGAGTATTCCGCAGTCGGTAGCGCCCAATTGCAACGTTCTTTCTTGTTTTTATTTACTTTTACTAATCACGCAAATTGGTATCTTTCTTTGTTTTCGCTTGACCATTTTCATAATTTCCTCCTACTGCTGATTTTCATTAATTTGTCAACGTAATTTTGTTTGAGCAACGATCTACCCTTGGAGCCCGAACGCTCCTCTGACAGCCCCGAAACCCCGTCCCGCCTGTGCATACATAAATCATCGGCGTCCAGTGAAGCGTCTATAATCATTCAATGTGCCGTGCAAAATTATGCAGCAGGCGGCAGCAACAGCTGCCCCACCATCTCGGTTGCTCTGGCTGTGCTTCTTTTCGTCTACTTCTTCTTCCTCATGTCTATGACTAGCTCTTTACCTCAGTTTCTTTCGACTCATAGCATTTTATTTTGTTTTATTGCCGTGAATGGCGAGTTCCACAACGCTTTTGTTAGATTTCACATAATTGATTAACGGCCTGTGCCTGCACTTTTGTTTCATTTCTGTAATAGATGGCGCCAAACACACCCTTTCTATGTCTGGGCATAGGGTATACATGATTCGCTAACCTAATTTTGCGTGAAAAAAGCATGTACTCAATAAAACTATTTTTGTTGTTCGAAAAATAGACGTTCTGCACTTTTTTATAAATTTTTTCAATACCCTGTTTTCGGAGTGCAGGGTATTTCATAGTAGATCACTTTCTAATCACTGCCTCATTACAATTGTTTTTTTTGCCCTGCTCTGCGATTGAACTTTGAAAGCATTTGTAGAATTTACGGCAACTGCAACTGCATCTGACAAAGACTGTAATTTTCTCGAACTGAGAAAATTGAGAAAACTCTCGTGGAAAGTGAAGTATGCTAGCAAGCTAGGGAAAGCTAGGTGGCGGTGCCAGGGGGAAATGAGCGCTTTTAGTATAGATAGGAGTAGGACGATGGCAACAAACTTTTCGCTGAACTTAACCGAACAACTGACAAAAACTGACAAAGTGCAGTCGGCGGATAGTTCTTTTTTCTTTTTCTGTAGTTTTCCATTTTCATTTTCTGTTTTCTTTTCCTTTACTATGTAAAAGTTGTCGTCGTATTTTACAATTTTCCTTTTGTGTGATATGTTGGCTCGTAATTTAATTTCGTTCTTGCCTCTAACTAAATGTGTGTGATTTAAATTTGCTCTAAAATTGTGGTTCAAAGAGCAATGTAGGTAGGACGTACATTGACTGATGGCAGCAACTGTATATTTGCATATTGACAGAATATTTGTTATCCATTTTCTTTGCATGCTTTGTTGGTTGACTTGTCAGCTTATGAATGGCTTTTGCATCTGGTATGGGATGCTGTATTGCATAGACGATTACTGGTGGGCTAGGTTTGGGGCAATGTGCTTCACTTATGGCTTAATAAAGTACCTGCCACATGAGTCGAGTACTGGCAGAGTGACGACAATGTCAATGATGATGACCTGGTCGTCGCGCCTTTGGTGCGGCGGTGTCGAATGCCAGATAAGAGACAGTTGATTGGTTGGTGTTGGTGCTCTGACAGTTTGAGTGGCAGCAGCGCACTGAACGACGTATAGACGAGCGGGAGTGTAGAGAGCGGAAGCAAGTGGCTGGATAATATATATCAAATGGTTTAATGCAACATTTAAAGCATACAGTGTTGCAATCGGGCGCTACCGACTGCAGAATACTCATTCACGGTCGCACAATTGGTTTATATGTGTGTAATTTACGGCAAAACAATAGAGGAGGTCTACAGTAACATTGTGATTGAGGTTCTCACTGAGAAACGGTAAAAGATGCAGTTTTTCCCGGTTTTCCACGCCACCAGTGGGCGTAGACATATCCCCTATAGCTTATTGATCTTGCACTGTCAACCCGAGTATACATTCCAAATTGCAACTCTTGAGCACTTTTAGAAGTAGTGTTTCTGAGACATCGGAAAATGCGGTTTTCGATTTGCCAAGTCCCTAGTGGGCGTACTGGAAAAATCTTGACACTTTATCAAACGAGTGTGTACACGAGTATACATTCTAAATTTTAAGTCTCCAGCTTCAATAGTGTTTGCGTTCATACGGAAAACCCAATATACTCATTTCACTTTCGTGAATTAGTATAAAAAGACAAAAAAAAATTTAAAAGCAATAAGAGAAAACTTTTTACCTCAAACAAGAAAAACCTATCTTTTTCTATATATCTTCTTTTAATATAAATCAGAATGAAAGACGTTAGTGCTTATGAATCGTAGCTCTTTCAAGCCAGTCCTTAAACGTTCTTAACATATGCTCAAGTGGCTGGCATTCTATTTAACACAGTGTTTATAAACGGCGCTATAATCGAGATATTATTATATGTATATACATGTTATTTGTGTGCTCATTCATATTTCAAATGTATGCTAAATGAGGTACAGATGTGGCACCCTCTAGCGACAGGCAGAAGTAGCTCTACTCATTGTCCTGGTCTGCGCATTGTCATCATCCCGTGCAAGTCCCATAAGGCCCGGGCATTAAATAACAAACGGTTCACCCACCCACCCACTACGTCACTCTGTAACTCTCTCCCATTGCCACTCGCACTCTCTCATTCTCTACTTTCCTCTCTAGTGCTCTCCACCATTCGTTAGGTGTTAAGCCGTGCTTAATAATGACGCACATTACATATGCAATGTGAGAAGCTCCTTTGCCAAGACACTCTCTTACCCCATGTCCAAGAACTTAAGCCATGTTCACCTCTAAGCAGGTGTGTGTGAGTGTCTGGTAAACAAACAAATGTGTTGCTATTTGTTTATCTGCGGCATATTTCCCGCTTCCGTTGCTATCTCTCTCTAACTTCCACGCGCCCATATCTGTCTTTTTATATGGCATTAAATTTGTTGCACTCCCAAAGGACTCAATTTCACATTTAAAACACCTGTGTCATGCATATGTGTTATATACACTCACATAATAATACCTCATAAACCCAATGTGTCATAGGGCATGTTAAATTGACATCAATTTATGACTATAAAATTAATTCGTACATAGAAATTAGATTTTTATAAGTTGTATCCAAATCTGATTAATTTACTCAAGTTTCTTATTGCCATAAGTCTTTAGTTTATCTTAACAAAATTATTTATATGTAAAAAATAGCTTGAAAATGAATAAATTTTCAGTAGTTTAAATATTTGATATAATAGCAATATAAATGTTAATATTAACAGATGTTTACAATAACATTTTAGTTTAACAGCTGCACTAATATTTAGATGTAGTTTCTTCGCAGTATTTGAAACACATTAAAGTATTTCATTTAACAGTCATAAAACACATGAGTAAATCATATAATTTGTATGGTGATTTGAACAGATATTAACAAAATCAATTAGACTTAGCAGCTCTACCAATAATTTAGTCGTTTCTGGCTTTATTAGATACAGAAATATGAAAATTAACCTAAATATTGAGGATAATCGATCTAAATTTTTCATTGATTACTTAAATGATATATAGAATTAACTAATGTTAATGTTAACAATTCATTTATATTAGAGATTTATATTAGAGATTCTCTGAAATTGCGAATACAGAGTAGCTCAAAGTGCATTTGTTTTGATAACATAATTATAACGTCAAATAACAAGCGCGCAGCACAAGCCACAGCTTAATCTTCGTCAACATCATCGTCAGGGATTTTTGAACAGTGCTTAGCGACAGCAGCTGGAAGTGATGGGAGTGTCGCGTCCTGCGACAAATGAACTAATTTGATTTACATGCAAATTACATTTGGGCCAACTAAAAATCAACTTTCACTGCTTGTGCAGAGCGAACAGAAGAGGTGAAGTAGGACTGCAACATAAAAAAAAAATGTTTACAAAATTAACAAAATTGACAATATCCGTTGGCCACTCAAAGGAAACAAAATAAAAACGAAAGTTTGCTGAAAACATAGAACGGAAACCGCGTAGACACACGCATTCTTTCCTTTCTTCCCGCTCCCCCTGTCCTTTCTCTCTCCCTCTCTCTCTCTCTCTCTCTATCTCTCTCTCTCTCTCTATCTCTCTCTCTCTCTTTGTCTCTGGTTAAACAATTGCTTTTTTGTTGTGGCCCATATTTGTCTGGTTTGTTTAGAGGGAAGTTGATGCCCACGGCAACCTCTTGGCACGACACAATGTTCCGCATATTTAAATTTTAATTAAAATTTAGCTTGTGGCACGCGTCAGACCCTCTCTGTCTCTCTCTCGCTCTCTCTTTCACTCTCTCTTCCTTCATTTCGCGCGCGCGCCTCAAAATATGCAAATAAAAAATTGCCTTTGTTTTGGTAGAAAATCTAGGTCTGATTTTTTAAGAGCTTTCCACTGAGCTTTAGGCAAAGGGTTAGGAGAGAGCAGTGGGTGACAAAGTAGCCAAGAGCAAGTAGCTTTCGTTGGGTTTCTTATATTGAGGTTAAAAGCTTTATGCGCGCTTAACTGTATTTATATTAATCCTTCGTGGAGCTGTTCCTCATCCTTGATTTTTACTTTGGCTGCCAGCGCAATATGCTTCGTTCCAGGGACATCTGCACTTTTAATACCCTGAATCCATTGAAAATGAGAATTCAAGGTAGAAAAGTTTTGTGGAAATGTATGTAGCAAGCATAAATTATATATACTTGATCAGTACGAATCCATCTAGTCATATCCTTCTGTCAGTATGTCCATCCGTATGAATACCATGTATACTATAAGTAATGAATACATAATACATTATATTTATACAGAGATTATACATATTATACATCATGGGTATGTCAGTATGCATGTGTTCAGGTTCAGGGTATCTCCAAGTCAGGCACTCCCGACTGGAGCACTCTTACGTGTTTTTTATTTTCAACGTAGACTACCTGCAAATTATGTGTATGTTAAATGTTTTATTACTCCTCCCGTATGGTCATTTTCTTTGCAAACTAAGCAAATATATTGCTGATTCAATCCAATTATATACGAAAGTCGTTATAAGTTGTTTGACTTACATGGAAAAGTCTCGTGAATATATTTATAAATTAAATGGGTCCTCCATGGTCAGTTTAGTTGGTAAGCAACTATTCTTAGGAACTTGTATATTATATATAGTAAGTTATAACTCGTTCATTATTTTGTTTGTAAACAAAGTGAAATTCTTGGCTTTTCCTGTTCTTCATGGTCAACTTGATGCAATATTCTTACTAAGTCAATTGACGATTTCAATTATCGACTAAAGTTTATTAAATTTATATATTAAATATATTAATCACTCACAAGTTGTCCTCCGTGCTAATTTATTTTTGTAAAATGGGAAATCAGGCTGTAACTGTTATGTTAAAATGTATATAACAGGCAGAAGGAGGCGTGCCACACCCCAAAAAGTACATATAATCTTGACCAGGGTGACGAGCTGAGTCGATAAAGCCCCATCCTTCCATTCATATTCTTAAAAATGAAGGTCAGTTGCAAATGTATCTCTTATGTGGGAGAGTTTTCATTTTTCCTAAATTGACAATAATTTAATATGTCGATCACATGCTAAAAATTTCATTAAAATTAATTTAGTAACACAGAAGTCATTAAATAAAACGTTTGAACAATTGGCAAAAGCACGTGGAATGCAGCCCGAAGCTTACACAATTTTCCTATACGTGTGCACACACACATTGAAATGCGTGCATTCCAGCATATTCTAAGCATAGCATTTGCGATTGAATTGTGTTTGAATTATCAGCCGCTAATTAAGTTTATATTTGCCAGATGGCGGTATTGATTGTTAAAGTTCAAGTTGGAAAATTTATTTTTATGCTAGATACAAGCTATAGAGTATATTTAAAAACGTAGATCGGACGCAGGTTAGGGGATCCCCTAGTCGGGTAATACTGACTCGAGCTTTCTTAGTTGTTGTTCTTAAACTATATGCAATTCAGTTTTTCAAAAAAATTTACCTTGATTAAGAAGTAAAAGTTCTTTCAGATTGTTTTTAACAACAACTTGTGTCTTATTGTAGGCAATGACTTTTATGCTTAATACAATTATATTGGGCCATGTTAATTTTGGTTTGCGTCAAGTATCCTCCTCCTCAACTTTCAGTTAACTTTTATAAAATCAAACCTCTTTTAAGAAGAGGACTCGTTGAAATTGTGGAATGGCCCAAGAGCTGTTTAGCTTTCAACCTAGATTATAATCACATTTCACATTTCTGCTCTTTACGAATTTTAAAATGTTGCCCAAGCATTTCCTTTGTGGAAATTCTTAACAAATTTTCATATAGAATGCATAAAATGATTGTTAGAACTCTTTAGTTGAGCTCAATGCCAGCTAGATTGAGATACTTCAAGTTGCGGTCGCTCTAAATAGAGAGAAGATGCACTCAGTTATGCGTAGCTATATATATATATAACTATGCGTTGTATGTTGTACGTATGTGACGCCCACTTTGGACTATCCAAGAAGATTTTCATTTGAGTACTTTGTACAAAATCGGTTTCTTTTTCTCTTTCTCTCCCTCTCTCTCTCTCTCTCTCTGTCCGTCTGTCGCTGTCTGTTTCGCTATTTGAGCTACGCTTTCCCTTGTTAGCATTTGCGAAAATCTGTTTTCGACTGTTTGGAATTTGCAGTTAGGTTTTTCGTGGCTTTATTTAGTGAATGGGGATGTGTGTGTTGTTGTGGATACTTTGGTCTTGGAATGGTTGGCTCTGCCTCTCCGCTCGGTTTCCTCCGCTCGCGCTTCAGCTTGTGCTTGGTTGCAATCCACAAAACCGCCACGAATGGATAGGTAAAAGAGTGCTTCTAGCCAGCCAACCAGCCACAATTTGCCGTGTAAATATTAATGCGCTCACAAGCGATGGGCTCGTGAGTTATGTTCGAGTTCATGAAGAACTTTTTAATTGAAAAAAAGGGTTAGAAAATACAGTGAAATTTGATAGAAATTGTATGAAATGGTTTTTGCATGTAACATTTAAATTTGAATAGAAAATTCAAGATTTCAATTCAAATGAAAATGATATTGTATGCATTGAAATATCAATTGATCAAACAAAAAGTAATGCAATGAAATACTCCTTGAATATATAAATTTATGGCGAACTTTTGGTAAAGAAATGTATCGATATTTAAATTGATTGGAATATAAAAGAATAGTCCTTTAGTTTTGTAGTTACTTTGGTTAAGAATAGTTTTTGCCAGTTACAGTTTTCAAATGATTGTAAAATAGTGATATAGATTATATGTGCCTATCGATATAGCCTTACAAATATATACATTTGTCAAAAAGGAACACATTCAAAATAGATTTGGGATAATTGATGTGAATGAGTCCTAAATACTTTATAGAAATGATTCTATTTATTAAATTTGTCAAAATTGAATGGGGAATAATGATAAATTAGAAGAATTGGAGTTAAGAGAACATTTGTTAAGACATATTTCGATATATCGATAAACAACTGAAACACAGACATAATGGGACACGGCAACCATCTCTAGCACAGTGAACCACTTTCACAACCAAAGCGTTTGGGTAGAGCTTAGTTTTGGGTTGCTATCTGTGGTAGCTGAACATGGGGTGGGCATAGGGATGGGGCTGGATTCTGGGTGTTAGGTGCCGGGTGCCGGGTGCTGGGTGCAGGGAAATGTCTGTGCTCAATTTTTCAAAACTCGTTTGTGTCGTTGCTCCGCTCGCTTGCTGGCTCGTCGTTGGTGGCTGACTATGCAAATAATGAATGCAAAATATTGCTGAAGTGTGTCTGAGGCGAACAGCGGAGGAAAGTGGCGAAGGAGACTACAAACAGGGTCGAGATATAGAGTTGGGGAAAATTTACTTAAGAACTTTGCACTTTTCCATTAAGTTTTCGGCTTATGCGTATTTTCGTCTATGTATGTGTGTGTGTCTATTGAGAGCTTTGCGCTTAAATTACTATCGGTAATTAAATTTTCAATTGATTTTTGCCGATTTTTATTAAATTTTTGTTTTGTTTTCTTGCAGTTCAACACACAAGAGGAAACGGAAGTGCAAACGTGCAGCGGAAGGAAAAAGTTTCCAACTGGAATTGAAAAATACAAATATAGAACAAAGTTGAACACGGCTGCAACGGCAACGCGCAACGCCTCGTATGCTTAATGACAACTAAAAAAGTGTTTTAAGAACAGAAAAACAAGTTTAAATAACAATTTTAACGTGGAAAAAGACAAATGCAATAATGTTAAAATATGTACTATCCGCCGTGTTTAAGAATATCCGTATTAATGCCGGACGTTGTGCCATCATCTCAGATCCTGCAAAGTTTGCGGGCTGAGCAACAAAACGTGTGAGACATGTGAAGAAGCATTTTTAAGAATGTTTAAATCCCAAGTGAGAAATACTCTTTAAAAATTATGAAAAAAAAACTTCCAATGCAGTGAGTTTCAAAGAATTAAAATCAAAGAAAATGTATAAATAAAATAGGACTACAAAATTAAAATAAATAAAAAATACAAAAAATGTAATAAACAAAATATAACTAAGAAATTAAATAATAAACAAGTAAGAAAGCTCTAGTCGGCAGTACCCGACTAGGAGATCCCCTGAACCCTGCGAAGAGCCGATACTCCAAACATTCTATGCTTATTTAACATATAAATGTATACAAGCAATACATGCACACACACATACACACATACATATACGCATAAGCACGCGCTCTGCTGAAGGCGCAATTAGCGCAGCGACTGAGCGTGGGCTGCGCTCATAGGCTTTACTATGGGAAATTAAATGTTTAATAACTTCTTTTGTAGATGGACGTTCTTAATTAAACTTTCAGAGCGTGATTATGTCATTTATACGTGTGTATTTGCCAAAGCACAAGTCTCTAGTATTTGAAATACGGCTTTTACAAATTTGGGGGGAAGGGAAGGAAAGGGGGCGTGGCATCCAAAATATAACAAAAATCAAAATTGTATAAAACACATATGACACTAAATACAAAATAAGGAGTATCTAACTATAAAGATGTGGGAGATATAATTTAATTACTGTATTTCGATTTCGTTTTTAATCGATAACATTAAAACGATCAAAGTTATCGATTTTTTGAAACAAACTCGATCTGCGCGTGCTATACACGGATCTACATAAAAAATTTCAAGTCTCTAGCTCTTATAGATTCTGAGATCGACGCGTTCAAACATACGGACAGACGGACGGACGGACGGACGGACGGACGGACGGACGGACGGACGGACGGACGGACAGACGGACAGGGCTAAATCAACTCGGCTTGTCACCCTGATCAAGAATATATATACTTTATGGGGTCTGCCACGCCTCCTGCCTGTTACATACATTTTAACAAAACCATTATACCCTGTTTTCCCATTTTCAATGGGTTCAGGGTATAAAAATATAAAATAATTATAAAATTATTTTATATTATATTTTATTAAAGAAATTAAATAATTAAAATATATGAAGCATGAATCAAAGTCAAGTCTGCTTTTCCAAATTTAACTTATTTTGATAATATTTGAATAAATTAATTCTTAGATCAAATAAAATTTAATTCAAAAATTAATAAATTTCGATAGAAATTTCTAGATATATATTAATTCATGCTTCTTACAGCAAATAATGTTTTGGAAAAAAATAAATTACTTAATCTAATGTGTCTTTTTAAGCAACAGATGGCGCCACAGTGAATAACTCATATCAAGAGCTAAGATGACGCTGATCATTTTTGTTTAAAAAGTGTGTACAAAGTAAAAAATAATAATAATAATAAATACAAAATACCTTAAGTGCAAAAAAGTAACTAAAACTTACAGAGCATAGAGAGAAAAGTAATGGATAAATCAAGCAGCGTCAGTCCCAGTGAGTGTCGCGTAACCAGATCAAGCATGACGCCCACGTTGCGGCTGCAGCAAAGCCCCAGGCGACAACAGCAGCAGCAACAACAACAGCAACAGCAGCAGCAACAACAGCAACTACAACAACAGCCAAGCGATGAACAACTAGAAATCAAAGTTAAGTCACCACAGCAGCAGTCGCTGCCGACGCTGCCACCGACGTCAACGTCAACGCCAACGCCGACGCATCATCAGTTTCGAGCACCAGCACAACAGCAACAGCCAACTAAGCACAAGAGCAGCAGCAGCAGCAGCGGTGGCAGTGCCAGTAGCGGCAGCGGTAGTAAAGCCTGGAGCAAACGCCAGCACAAGACTAGCGGTAAATACAATGCCAGCGCTTGCGTCGGCGCCAGCGCTCAGCAGCAGCATCAGCACCACCATCATCCCTATGCCGCACATCATTCGGCCAATGGCAGCGGCGTCGCTGCTCAGGCAGTTGTCGGCGCCGGCGTCGGCTCGCTGCCAGCAGCGGGCGCCGCAGCCACTGCGGCCGCTGTTGCCGCCCACAAGGCAGATCTGGAGAACATACAGAATATCAAAAATCAAATAGCTGGCAGCCACGCCCACAGCGGCGCCCATCAAGGCGGCACACATCACAGCGTAGCGGCTGGCTCCGCCGGCGCTAGCAGCGCTGGCAGCGGCGGTGGCCACCATCATCATCACAGCCATAATACGCGGCTGGCGCAGACTGCGGCAGCGATTGTGGGCAACGGCCTGCCCATGGCAGCGATGGATGCCAAGCTGGGAGGGCACGCACACGGCCACGGTTTGAAGGGACAACAGCAGCAGTACAAAAAGATGCTGCCACACAGGTAACGTAACGTAACATTGTTCAAATTGAGGTTTAGTTAGCTAACTCATATATAACATAATGTAATGTCAATTAACGTAATGAAGTAGAGTTTTGTACAAAGTCACAATACGTAGAGAAAACAACCAAAAAATATATTTTATACATAACGTAACTGAATATCATAAAATAATGCAAAAATGTATAATAAAACGTTATGTAACGTCAAGAAGTGACCTTTAAAAAGCTTTCATATGCACGCAAAATATCTTATATCTATTTCTTTTCCCCCTTTCTACCTCTCTCTCTCCATCGAACAGAGGTCATCATCATCATGTGCTGTGCTCTGGTAACAATGCGAATCACACTTGCTGCCTGGTAACTGGCTGTAACGGCAGCGTCGGCAGCGCAGCCGGCAAGGATACGCAAAGCAACAAGGACACCAGCTCGCAGAGCGGTAACAGCAGCATCAATTCTAGCAACGCTGCAGCAGCAGCAGCGAACGCTGTGCACTATTGCTGCGGTCGTTCGAAGTTCTTTTTGTCCGACAAACGTTTGCGCAAGGAAGTCATTGTGCCGCCCACAAAGTTTCTACTGGGTGGCAATATATCGGATCCGTTGAATTTGAATTCGCTGCAGCATGAGAACACGTCGAATGCTTCATCCAGCAACAATACGCCGGCGACGACGCCGCGTCAGTCGCCGATAACGACGCCGCCGAAGGTGGAAGTGATTATACCGCCGAATATACACGATCCGCTGCACTTGCTCGATCCGGTCGATTCGATGGAATACGAGAAGCAGCTGACCTCACCGATGAAGCGGGGCGGCATGCTGACTCGTGGCAGCCATTTGAAGCTTCAGCAGCAGCAGCAGCCGCATCACCGGCAGCACAGGCAACGCAAGAATCGTAAGCGACGGCGTTTCGATTCCAATAATACATCGTATGCCGGCGATGACGTCGCAGTCGTCGTAGCTGATGGCAGCGCTGAGGCGTCAACGCTTTCGATTTCACTGGAAGATGTTGCAGCAATGAAAACAACAACAGCAGCGGCAGCAGCAGTAGAAGCAGCAGCGACAGAGATAGCCGACACAGCAGTCAATGTCACAACAACGTCAACTCCAACAGCAATATTAACAGCAGCAACAATTGCAGCAGCAACAACTGAAGCTGCTGTAATGACAACAACAGCTGCGACGTCACCAGTCGCTCTGCTGAGCGCCACAACACTGCTGAGCGAAGCCGCAGCATCGGCTTCAGTTGAAACATCGGAATTGGCACAGCAGCAGGCGCATGTGCGCTCTCGCTCTCCGCAGGCAGCGGCCACTGCCATGGAGGAGACAACGACGCCAGCTCTAGCAGCCGGAGCACAAACGCTCTCGCCACAGGAACAAATGGAATGCAACATTATGCGGCCGGCAGCAGCGTCAACGTCATCGCCACTGCAACAAGCACAGCCGCAGTCACAGTCACAGCAACAACTGCAACTGCAGCTGCAACAGCAACATGTGGCCGTGATTGCCGAGCTGCCCACCAGCGACAATAGCAACACGCTGACAGCGACTGGAGGCAGCAACATCAGCAGCAGCAGCAACAGCATTAAAAGCACCTCAGATGATTTGGGGATTGGCGCAGCACCAACAGCTGCTTCGACGTCGGCAGCAGCGCTAGCAGTGGCGTCCACGCTGGCCGATCGTCGTGCGCTGGCCAGTCGAGATTTGCGATTGGATTTGGACAGCACATGCTACGGCGTTGGCGGCACAGGGCTGAGCTTTGCCGCTAGCAGCGCAGCCAGCTTTGGCAGCGGCAGCAGGAAACGCAAAATCAGCGAGAGCAACAATTCACAAAAGAGCAAGGTGGGTACGAAATGGAATTGAAATCAATGGGAATGGGGAAATGTGCAAGTGTATAAATATGCCAGCTAGCGTGTGTGTGTGTGGGTGGGTGTGTGTGTGTTGTTAAACTTGGGCCTTAACTGTTGTTGTTGTGGAAGCAAGTCAATCGCTTGCTTTGTTTTGAATGTTTTTGGTTGGTTTTATACCCTGAACTCATTGGAAATGGGAATTCTGGGTACAATGGTTTCCTGCAAATGTACGAGCTGAGTCCATGTCCGTCCGTTCGTGTGAATGCAGCGATCTCGTAAACCACAAAAGCTAGAGAACTGAAATTTTATATATATACTGGTGCTTATCATATACAATAAGTTTCATTTTCATCACATTTCGATATTATCGATAAAAATCGATAGTTCGATTCCGTTGTTCAAGCATAGCTTGAATACCGTAAAAGCTAGACACTTCATATTTATTGTGTAATGCTGTGGGATGAATAGGAGATTTAATATTTTTATGATTTTGTGCGCGTATAACGATTAGAATATCAGCTCTTTTCAGGGTTCAGGGCATCTCTTAGTCGGGCACTCCCCACTAGAGTACTCTTGTTTATTTTTGAGTTTCGTTGTGTTTTTGTTTTGCTGCTTGTTCAAGCGTTGCTTAGATTGAGGTTAAGGGGTCAGGGGCGACATAAAAAGAATTTTGTTTTCTGTTCGGTTCTGTTTTATGCGGGTTGCCAAAAGGGACTCAGTTGTGCATTTTTTAGTGGGCATTAGATATAAATAAGTGGACGTATGGAAATACAGAAAAGAAACTAAGACTGTTGAAAATATTAAGTTCTCAAATGTATATAGATTTATATTATATTAAGAATATATAACTGAATAATTAGTTAAACATTCAATTAACATTGTTTTTTATGCGTACAGAAATTCCATCGACACGATGCCATGGATAAAATCGTGAGTCCTGTGGTGCCACAGCCTGGCGCCTGGAAGCGACCACCACGTCTCCTGCAGCCAAGTGGGGCACGCAAGGCGAACACGCGACGCTCGACATCTTTTAGCGAAACGGAACAGCTGAGTCCCGTGGAGGAGTTGCCACACAAGCCGCTTATCGAGGGTAAATGCAACAAGCAACAAATTGGCCGCACACTCTACAATCCTCTTTTGCTTTCAGCTGTGGACATACCACGCGATGATACGCCCGATCTGTCTGAGCATGGATTGGGCAGTCCGTTGAGCACCATTTCCGCAGCCACATCGCATACGGCCGGGGAACCGGATACGCCTACAGCGGATGACGCAACAGCAACAGCAACATCGACAGCAGTAGCAGCACCAACAGCAGCAGCAGAAGCAGGAACCGCAGCATCAACAGCAACAAATGAAGGTCAGCCAGTTGGCTTAATGCTGGAGCCTGCTTTGATCCCTCCACTTCATACGGTGATGCCCAAATTCCGGGCAGATGGTCTCAAATATCGCTATGGCAACTTCGATCGCTATGTGGACTTTCGACAGCTCAACGAGTTTCGCGATGTGCGACTGCAGGTGTTCGAGCAGCATGTGGAACTGTTCCAAAACAAGGATATTCTCGACATTGGCTGTAATGTGGGTCACATGACCATCACAGTGGCTCGCCATTTGGCGCCCAAAAGCATTTTGGGCATTGATATCGATCGTGAGCTGATTTCCAGAGCGCGACGTAATTTATCAATATTTGTGCGCATACCCGAGGAAGATCGTCAGGTGCAGGAGATTAAACAGGTGCAGCCGCAGTCAGTGCTCGATAAAGTGGAGCCGGTTGATGGGCATAAAAAGACGCGACGTGGCAAGAAGCGACGGAAGGCGCAACAGCAACATCAACATCAACAGCAGCAGCAGCAGCTGGCTCTGCAACAACTGCAACAACTTCATCACCATCACCACCATCATCATCACCATCATCATGCACACGATCATCATCACTTGGAGCAGCAACAGAAACTGGATGCATTGCTGGTCAAGCCGCACGAATTCTTTCCCATATCTTTCCCACTCACCTACGGTGGCATGCCCCATTTGCCGCCCACAGGGAAATCGCCACTCAACTTCAATTGTAAAAACCAATTTCCACAAAACGTTTTCTTCCGCCAAACGAACTATGTGCTGAAGGACGAGTCCCTAATGTCGAATGACACACAGCAATACGATCTCATATTGTGTCTATCGGTCACCAAGTGGATGCATCTCAACTTTGGGGACGCGGGCCTCAAGCTGGCCTTCAAACGCATCTTCAATCAGCTGCGACCCGGCGGCAAGCTCATACTCGAGGCGCAAAACTGGGCTAGCTATAAGAAAAAGAAGAATCTAACGGTACGACTCTTATTATATTATGCTACCCATCCAGAATTGTTTCAATATCGTTTTTAAATCTACAGCCGGATATCTACAACAACTACAAAAAAATCGAATTCTTTCCCAACAAATTTCACGAGTATCTTCTAAGCCCGGAGGTCGGTTTCAGTCACAGCTACACGCTGGGCGTACCAAGGCATATGAATAAGGGCTTTTGTCGACCCATACAGGTGAGCAAAATGAGAAAGAGTTTCTACTCGAAGTGGTGTATGATCAGTGGTTGAGATATGGGCGCAATAGATTAACACTTTGTATCAGATCAAATACTTTCTCCTTGCGAGCTAATAAAATTAAAACAGCCCAATCAAATTGAAATTAAGCAGTCTAATACTATTCTCAGTCCAGTGTGTATATAGTAACGTTCTTACTTGCTTATATATGAGAATTACATAGAGAGACGATGTTCAGTAGAATGGAAAGTTTTGAGAGGGGAGACTGATAATGAGTAAAGGAGAGATTGAATCAGATTTTATATATATTTTTAAAAATATATATCAGTGCAATTTCTTCAATTTAGTAGTTTCTCAAATCATGTTTAAAGCTTTTATGAAACTTTAGAAACTAAATTTCCTCCATTTTCATTGCAGTTGTATGCCAAAGGCGATTACACGCCGAATCATGTGCGATGGAGCGATGCGTACTATCCACAAACACCGTATGAGGCATATCGCGGCATCTATGCCACGCTGCCTGTCCATAGAACAGGTGGCGGTGGCAGCAGTGCGGGCGGGAGTCATAGTGGCCACGCGCAGCTTCATTTGCTGAGTAGCTCGACGCGTTCACAGAACTACGATACGCCGCACTATGCGGGCAGCGCCTCTGGGTCGGCCAGCTGCCGGCAAACGCCGATGTATCAGCACACGTACAACCCGCTAGAAACCGACTCCTATCAGCCCAGCTACGACATGGAATATCTGAATCACATGTACGTCTTCGCTTCTCCGCTGTATCAGACCGTCTGGTCGCCGCCGGCTTCGTTGCGAAAGAGCTCTTCGCATACGCCGGTGTTTGGCAGCGTACGGGATGCGGAGCTGGATGGAGATGGCAGCATAAGTGGAGGAGGCAGCGGAGGAGGGAGCTATCATCGTCACGTCTATCCACCCAATGATGACACCTGCTCACCGAATGCGAATGCATGTAATGCATTCAATTCCATAAGAGATGCAGATACGGATGACTCGAATCAGTTGCCCGGGGGCAGCAGACGGCATGTGTATGCCACAAATTGTGGCGAGAGCAGCTCCTCACCTCAGGTGAATCACCATGAGGCGAGCGTCGAGTTCACCGATGCACTCATGGATGATGAGCAGAAGACGTTGGCTGCGGGCACCAGCGGAGCTGGGGGAGTAGGAGGAGGAACCGCTTACTGTGATCTGTCAGATGCCTAAACTGCGTCTGGACGGTGGGCGAAAACGAAACACATTGTGTCAAAAAAGAAAACAAATTATAAATAGAGTTATATATGCATAAGTTATGAAATTGATAAACAACAAATATGGAGAAACCTTAAGATGTGTTGCAGTAGTTCATTTGATTTTTCCAATATATAAGTATATATATTTCTATGTAAGTATATATATGTGATAAATCAAATCAACAATTGCCATGCATCTTTTTAGATCAATGTAATCACGCAAACGAGACGCTTATGATTTTTTTGTAATATACAAATTGGAAATATATATATATACATATATTTTTTTTGATATATAGTAATTTAATGGCAGTATATGTAAAACAAATATATATACAAGTACATATACATATATATAGATTTATCTGAATATATATATAAATATAAATATTTAATCGTAATCTTCGTGTAGGAATTATATTTGCTTCTTTCTAATCCAAAGTTTTTATTTTTACAAATGTTCAATTATTTCTCTTGTTCGCAGTTCAAATCTAAATTTAGGTTCTCAATGTGAATTCTTTAAGCAATATCACACACACACACACACATAAAATACCACTATATGCAGTAGCTTTATAAGCAAATTTAATGTGCTATAGATTATTGACATGTATTTGTGAAGATTAATTGGAATAATAATAAATCGTATAAAATGTAACTATTTTTGATTAATGTATTTGGAAAACGCTGCAAGGGATCGCTGTAAAAAACCCAAAATAAATAATAAAAAAATCATGCAAAATTCAAAAATGTCAAAAAGCATACAAAATACAATTTACTACATTTATAAATAATTATAAATATATATATATATATACATATATATGCTTAAACAATTTATATGAAAAGTAAAAACTTAATGTACGTAGTTGATAGATTGGAGCATTAAAACATTATTTTTTCTGAGAAAATAAAACAATTTATAAAGCTATCAAAAACGAAAACAAGAGAAAAAAAACTAACAAAATAAAACAAATATTATATATGAAGAAGTAATTGACAAAAATATTTGATTTGAAGACGATCTCAATTGGACACGCCGTATAAAGCATTGATTTATTTTGTTTTAATTTCTTATCATTGTGTGCTTTGTTCGAGTGTGTGGCCCTTATCAAAAAGTTTATTTTTATTGATATTAATATGTCTATAGGTAAGTACGAGCCCATTTTAACAAGTAACTTGGATTGCATAATGAGTTGTATAATTGTTATTAAGAATATGTTTAATATATGTAAACTTTTTATCGTATGTTTTGGCTTGTTCTATATTTTAAGCGCCATTACATTTTTAGGGGATTCTGAGATACAGATACTAGGTTTATAGAATGAAGTACTCATATAATTATAGTGTTGATAGCAGCACTGTATAGTTAGTGATAATAGTAATGATATTGTTTTCCCCTAGTAATTTCAAGAAGTTAAACTTTCTACCTTAGGGTCTTGAAATGTTAGAAGAATAAATAATAGAAGAATCGGAAGGCAACATTATTTAATTTTTTAAATCAAATTTTTCATTATTTAATATAATTTTTAAATATAGAAAAAAGTTTATTTAATATCAAATTTTTTTCGGAAAATAAAAGTTTACTAATATACTACTAATAAAAGTTTACTATACTACTAATAATATTAATTTTTAAAAAATTAATTATCCAACTATTAAAATTAATATTAAAATATTTTGTTCTATAATATGTGATTCAATATGTGATTTTAATATTATTTATACAATTTTGTTAAAAATTGTATTTTCACCATTTTTTAAATAATTTCTCAACTTAAATTCGTAAGTCAAACTCTATATGGAATAAATTTACACGGTATTTCGTACCACGGGACCATCGCTCAGCTGTTTGATCGCCATTACGCTCATTTCTGCTCTCTGCTCGCTTCCAGTCGAAAAGCTCTAGCGCTATGACGCTGGAATGAATACATACGTCGCGACGATAAGAAATGTCAAAGCTTGAATTAAAGTGCACACCAAGTGAACAGCACTTGAGCTACAAAGTCACAGAGATTATTAAGAAAACCAAAAACTGCAGAATGCGGGCCGAGCAAACGGTTTACTCTTGTATTTCACTGAGCGCACTTTTAGTCTTCAAGATTCGCAACATGCAGCGCAGCTGGCTTGCTCTGGCTGCGGCTGCGGCTGCGACTGCCCTTCCAGTGCTCGCTCACTTCCAGTTGTGCCGTGCCGCCAGCACGTTTTTGTTATTTTCTTACGTTTGCTTTGTCAGTTATAAGTTTGACGGCAACGCTAGTGGCGGCTGTGCCGACTGCGTTCTCCTAAAAAAAAAAAGAATTTATACACATACATATATGTACATACATACATATATACAGCAACAAGTTTTTAACTGGTGTTGAGAAAGTTCAACAGCTACGCGTGCGTCTCACTCTCGCTCTCTCTCTCTCTCTCTCTGCGCGTTTGTGCTTGTGTGAGTGACAAGTTTACTGTGCTTGTGTGTGTGTTGATTGGGCATCACAATTTGGAAATTAAAAAAAAAAAAAAAAAACAGATTTTCGTGCTGAACAAGCGCCTTTGCCGTTATGCCCCAATTGATTTGCACTTGCGAGCGATGCGAAAGGAATACGACATCAAAGAGCTAGACTCTCGTACACATAATTAAAACACATATTTACACACTACATGCCCAATTTACACACACATAGATTAACATACATATATGAGTGTGTGTGTGTGTGTGTGGATAGAATTGAAAGCTATTTGCATGAATCATGAGAACTTGTTCACAAGGGAATCCAATTGAATCTAACTTTAAGCAAAACTAACTGCTTCAAAGGACACTCCTGAACCAGAATCTGTTGGTCATTTATGGATATTACAGTTATTG
This sequence comes from Drosophila nigricruria, assembly GCA_037075265.1. Lineage (NCBI taxonomy): Eukaryota > Metazoa > Arthropoda > Insecta > Diptera > Drosophilidae > Drosophila > Drosophila nigricruria. The sequence goes on from JBAMCI010000053.1 coordinate 1,335,464, forward strand.
TTCCACTCACAACTTGATCGTAAGTTTTATTTACATACATATATTTACTGTTAAGTTGAGCATAGGTTTTATAACCATGCAAGATTTACAATTGTATCTCTATCTGTCATACTCTCCCTCTCTCTTTCTCTCTCGATCTCTATCTCTCTCTGCCTCTCTCTCTCCCTCTCTCTCTCTCGATCTCTCTACCTTTCATTCCTTTACTCATTCCTATTTAATCGTATATAGCTATAGTTGTATAGTTTGACTCATCTGGTATTGATCAGTGAATAATTGAAAGTATTTTAGCTAGGAATCGGTATATATAAACCAAATAAACTAGATTTCTTACCCAATTGTTTCATATTATATAATATTTGTAAGATAGAAAATCTTCCACAAACAAATTTGAAAACTTGCTCGAATGTTTTTTATAACAATCTTTTTTAGAGGGGCGCTACCAACTGCATAAGACTCATTCTAGGTCCAAAAACAATTGAATCTTTTGTTGGTAAGGAAGGTAGGAAGGACTCTACTTACTTAACTTAACTGTCCCATTGGTAATTGTAGCTCTAGCTGCAAATTATTGGAAGGTAAAAGTTTTTCCGATTTGCCACATCCCCAGTAGGCATGAGTACATCATTTGTGGTCAATCTTTAAGGTTTTACAGTAACGTAACAAGACGGACATTGCACGAAACCAATATACCCTTTCAATCTTTTACTTACAAACTCAAGATTTAACGACTAAATTACTGTTGACTTACTCTATTGATTTATAAAAAACTAGATGTACGAGGCGAGTCGTGCAGTCGTTCAAGACGTGGTGGTCGCAGAGTCCTTCCTGAATCCTTTACCCAAAGAGATTCAGCTGTTTTTGGACCGTGAATGAGTATTATGTCGTCGGTAGCGCTCGACTGCAACATTCTTACCTGATTTTTATTGCATTGTTTGCAGCTCGTTTAGTAATACTCGAAGTATAATTGAAAAAAGACCCATAATGAATGGAATGTAAAGTAATAATATTTCCATTTAAATAAAAACATGTTTTTCATATAATCATAGGCAATGGATATTCAGAAATTTTAATATATATTTATATACTTTGAAAATAGAAAATAAAATATTCTGTAGCTTATTTAGTCAATTTGAACAATTCAATTTCTTCACGAAACTATTTATAATAAATAAATACGATTTTGAAAACTAAAATTTTAAGATAAAAAGAAATTAAGAAGCAATTAAGATTCTTAAAATCTTGTAATTTATTGTATATTTTATAAAGTAAGTATTATGTCGTAAAGTAACTTAACTATTAATTCAAATATGTGAATCTTTAATACACTCACGATTTATTTATAAATCATTGTGTTATGTCTATTTGAGTTGAGCTGAGTTCAGTTAAGGAACAAAACTGTGAATCAAACGAGCTCAGGCCACGATTGCTTATTGTTAATTGATTAGTGAACAGACTACAGTAGTCTATTGAGACAGTTGCACCCAACAATCATAGAATTCTCAAATGGTTTCAGCTAAACAGGAGTAGAAAGGCGGAGGCGAAGACGAAGGCGAAGCGGAACCAGCAGTCTATAGCGAAGTACGTTAATGATAGAACTAAGAGTCTATTGAAATAACTATATAGACGAGACAATCTGCTCATATTTTTGTTAATTATTAATAATCAAGTTGAGAATAGAGATATATATGATAGGAAAAATACTTTAAGTTAAATTCTATTCAGGAACTATTAACAATAGTTCAAACAGCATTTGATCTAATCGGAACTACGACTAGAACATAAAACTTTTATATCAAGGAGAACTAATATTTTTTTGAGAACTTTTAAAAGATATTCCCTCTGCAAGCTTTTGCAGACTCGAAAAGCCTTTGTCTAATGCAATTAGCATTTATTTTGATAAATAGTCTTTATGTTCTTGAAGATGATGAAATGGAATTGTTTATTATATCATGTATATCTACTAAAGTATTACCTAATTAAACACTCTCTACGATTTACATCGCTCTCTGTGCCCAGACACTGGCCTGTTGTGTCTGTGACTTAATTTTTATGTATTTTATCCGACTAGCCAATCCTCAAGGTCTATTTAATTTTTGATATTATTTGGATATACCCTGAACCCATATATTCCACTTAGTCACGCTTTAATTATACATAGCAAACACCAAATACACACACACACACACATACTTACACGCGCACAAAACGAGCTTTGCTTACTGCGCTCGACCTGTGACCTGGGCTTTACTATGGAAAGTTTATTATTGAGTAGCTTTTGTTCTAGATGCACTTGATGCAAGTGAATCTTTCTAGGTATATTAATGGCATTCAGATGTGTGTATTTGCCAAGATATCGATCATTCATGCTCCATTACAGGGATCTTCACAATAAATATGAAGTCTCTAGCGTCTACTGTATTCAAGCTATGCTTAAAAACCCAAATAATATGATCGGGAAATGGGATGAGTTGAGAAAAAAAGATAAACCCTTACTCCTTATGGCATACACGAGTATACATTTCATATTTGACGTCTCTAGCTCCTATTATTTCTGAGATCGACGTATTCGTACATGCGGACAGACGGTCGGACGGACATATAGACAGATAAATGTATAATACTAGACTACATAAAATATCATATATTTCTAAGAAATATATATATAATATTATGTAAGTTTATGTTTATTTATGCATACCATTGAATAGGTATTGTTTTTTTTACCAGTTACCTGGAAAGTTAATCTACCTGGTGGGTGTGTCGTCAACGTTTGAATGTCAATCTGATTCACTTGGCGCGCTTTTTTGTAACGTGTGATATTTACTATGCACTATGCACACACACATACATACACATGTTTACAAATTCCCATTATTTTGTTGCTATAATCTTATCAGAAATGTAATTATAATTTGTCTTTAGTTGCCGCGACTCATTTATGTCAGCAATTTGGTATATTCTCGAGTTGGCTAAATGTGAATAACGAGCGTTGATTACACCAAAATTGGCCGATTAGATTAGTAACCACATATGTATATATAGCGCAAGAGTTATCGCAATGTTGGCCAATTCATGTTGCAAGTGCCAGTGGCTTGAAAATGAATCATATTTCAAATTATTTATGCTGCCAGCCCTTGAAATACAATAATTGATAAGTGACACAAATTTCCCCTTAATAAATGTCCCCATTGCGATCGCAATTGAGCTTTATGTAAAAGCTCGCTTTGCACACAGCAACAACAACGGTTAAACTCGTTTCAAGTGCGACCTTGTGTGCTTGTGCTTGTGGGGCAGCTCTTAAAAACGAGCTTTATCTTAAACTCTAATATTACTGCGCACTTACGAAAGGCTGCCAACAGCTGTTCGTCCGTTCTTGTTGCTTCTTTTTTTGCCAACAACTTCAATAACTGCTCGTGAGTGAGTGAAACGGAAATAAGTAGAGAGACACAGAGAGAGAGAGAGAGCGAGCTGACAGTTGCCAAACGGTTAAGAGTGCGCGCTCTGCAATCGGTTAAAACGATAACCGCTTGGCTTGCCGCTATGAGCTGGAAAAGCTTTGGCCAACGCGGCGGTCGACTGGTTTAGTTACTATTATTAAACAAAGTGACGGCAACGTTGATGCAACGTTTTGGCTACGCGCTCGCGTTCGCAACTCGAATCGATCGTTGATCGGGGCACGCGCTGTGTCAGTGTGCGTGTCTGTGTCTGTGGCTGTGTCTGTGGATGTGTCTGTGTGAAGTGTCTTCATTTCCTGCTCGCTATCTTCTTCGCTAGCGGGCGGTTCGGCTAATCGGCTATTCGGTTACTTGGCTGTTCGGCTGTCGTTGTCGCAGGTAGAAAGAAGCAGAAATTGCAAAAAGAGAACAGCGTGGCAGCATTTCTCTTGTTGTTCTTGTTACATTTTTGTTGTTTAATGTCACTGCGCGCTAAATAGTCGCGCTGTGGCTTCCAGCAACGGCTTCTTGAAAGCTGCAACTTCCGTTAGTCACTGTCTCTGGCTACGGCTATGCCAAACGTAAACAATGGGCATTTATTATCAGCAGACGTGTTTATTTCCCACCATAAGATTCTTTTTTTTGGCAATTATAACGGAATTATGCATCTGAAGCGTGCGTTAATCTGAAAGATGCAAATATGCAAAAAATTCACCAAAAGTGAAAAGCAGCGGAATTTGCTTTTGCCTTTAATGCAAAAATTGCAACAAAAAAAAGTAATAATAATGGAAAATGAAATTACAACAACGGGAATAAATATTCCATTTACACACGCGTTTTCTTGTTGTTGTTGTTGCTGTTTACATTTTTTTTTACACTATTTCCAAATTTTCTTTTGTGCCAAAAGTTTATTGTGCAAACTTTTATGGGCTCTATATAAGTACATATATAAGCGGCAAAGCGGTTTTTGTTAATAACAAAATATGCATATGAATCTATATATATATATCTATGTATATATATACATCCATATGCATATATGTGTATATAATTGAAGGCTAACTGTGTGTAGAGCTTATGCAAAATCTGATCCCAAATAATATATTTATAAAATATAAAAGTATAAAAAATACGAATAAAATGCTAAAAAAAAATATAAAATTATTATACACTATTATTGTAAAAAACGATCTATTTTAATTTAAAAAAATCATTAACATCAACTAAATAAAATATTATAATAATAAAAATAAAATTAAAAAAATAAAATAAAAATAAAAATAAAAGTTAATGAAAATTTGTAATATTAAACGTGACCAATTAACCTACAACTTTAATTACAAAGAATAATAAATAATTAATTTTTAATGCCGCCTTGAGCCAATTTTTTGACACTTCAGACAACGTTTTATATTTACATCTGTGTTTGTTGTTTAATTAGCTGGTGTAATGCGAGCGACAACAACAACAACAAAAGCAACAGCTGGAATGGACTCTCCGTATTGCCAAACAAAAACAAAAACGTAAACAAAATGAATTTCTCTCGACCACAACAAGAAAAAGCACCAAATAATATATGCCAAAAATACCAAATAATTATACATATCAACAACAAAGACAACAACAACAGCAGCAGCAGCAGCGGCGTCTAAAAAATGTCCCAGCCAAATGTACTAAAAGTCACAAGCGCGGCCAACGCAGAGGCGCAGCAGCTGCAGAGCGCGCGAACAGCGACGCTGACGTCAGATCTGCAAAGTATGCAAGTGCAACGTCATCGCCGTAGCATATCCGAGCTGATGGCAAGCATGGGTAATTTTACAAATTGTCTTAATGTCCTAGGGAAATTGAATTGATAATGTCCCTAATTGAATGTCCCAACTGAAAAATGTAGAAATTAGCATTGCCTTCCATTAACTCATTGTTCCTTTAAATAATTTAGAATAAGGTCAAATCTAGGTCATTTGTATTCGAAAATATTGGAGTTGCGATGTTTAAGCATTCAACTATAAGATACCCTTTGTGGAAGATATCCAGCCAGCTACTAGTCCTGCACTTTATGTTGTGGATTGCCAGGACATTAGCCCACTTGCGTGTTGGCTGTAAGTTTCGAAGCTTCTCATGGTTAGATCATTGCACAGATAGCGTTCCAGGTGACACCGTCATGCTAAACCTGCCCTCGGCTATGTCGGACCAGTTTGGTTTTTTGCTACAAACGACTCTTGTTCATTTGCTAGAACTGTTTCACTTCATATGACCGGTTTGTTTAGCCGGTTTGCTTGAGAAAGTGAAAAAGAATTTGACTCGCATTGGCACCGAGACGCGCAACTATTTCTGTTTGTGTTACAGTTTTGTAGGTGTGAGAGAGACACAAATAATAATAGATGTGAGAAATTGTTTAAATACATATAAATATATATATATTTTAATATTTTTATTTTATTTGCTTTTTAAACTTGATATGATATGATAGCAAACAGAGCTTTAATGACAAGACAAATACATTTCCGATTTTCAAGTTCCCTATCTCTTCCAGCACACATACATAATTCTCTCTATACATGATTAGCCTATATACATATATATACATATATGTAATAAAAGAAATACTCTATTCGTAATGTAAGTCAACAACACTGTGCGAAGCCCATAAAGTTTGTTATCAACAATTGTCAATTATAAACGATTATAGCGTCATAAAATATTGATAAGACGCCGCCACATGGGCCACATGGGCACCGTTTTTAGTGTATTACAAAATCTGTTTGGAATTTTTCGATAATTCGATAAACAAGTAAAAAACTCTAGTCGGGAGGCCCGTCTTGGAGATCCCCTGAGCCCCGAATGACCGAGGGCTTTAAATATACGCAGTTATGTGTTTATTAAAGCAAAAACAAGTATAAGCTTATAACAATATTCGACTAAATAAAACATGTTTCCGAATCACAATCTCATTCAAAATCAAATAGCATATGTCAAAAAAAAAGAAAAGAGAACATCGGCGGGCTCAGAACCCACAACTTTAGGACGGCGTGCATCGCTTCCAGCAAATCCAAAACTTCTATGCTAGAATGTACGCATTTGAAGCTATGTGTGCACATGTATAGAAAAACTCTTGACGCTGCATACTTTTGGTAATGGGCCAAGCGTTTTATTAAGTAAGTTCAAAAATTATTAAATTATATATATGTAGATTATATACATATATATATAAATGAATAACTGAATATTTCATACGGTTTTTAATCGATTTAATTGATTAAAATGGAAATAGTTATCGTTTTCAAGTCTCTAGTTCTCCTTTAAGGCTCTTACGGAAAGACGGACATAGCTAGATGGAGTTAGGGTATGAAAATGATTAAATTGAAGCATAATCAACTTTTAGTTGGAAGTGCCCGACGAAGTGATACCCTGTACCTTAAGTCAAGCTGATGCTTAAAGCATATTAAGCTTAGCGTTTCGTAGCAGTAATATTCCAAATAGACTTACGAGAATCAACAAAGGATCAATATGAAATATATCAATTCTTATTGATATTAAGCATATGGTAGGAGATTTAATTCTGTCTTAAGTCTATAGATTGCCCCCTTTATATATTTTTAATGGATTCGTGTTATTAAAAATTACCTAAACAAATAAGTATATTTTTAACAAAGAATTTCCAAAGGACTTGCCTAAAGCTAAACTAAATAGATTTAGAAAAACTGCTTCAAATGCTCAAATTCTTTTTTATTATTTATGATTTCCCTTTAGCTATGTTTCAAGTTCTTTATACAATCAATTTCTATTGGCTATACAAATATATATTTCCGACTTGTTGAGCCGCTATATAATTGCAAAGTAAACATTGAGGCCTTGCAACCCATGTTACAAGTCTTTATATACACATGTATATATATATATGCACATATATATCTTATATAACCCTGGAGTTTGGTCGTAGCTTTCGCCTCACGTGCCTAAAAAGCTTTGCGTGCTGCTTGAGACGCTCCCCTTGCGAAAGGGCGAAAGGGGGGCGTGACCACTCTAACGGCAGCATTAGCAAATTATTCATAACGCTCAAGTCACAAAATTGTGAATGCAGCCCACGTTACAGCGGAGCATTTGCTTATGATTTTAGGCAATGGCGAGTCGCTGCAACAGGAAGTTTCGATTTCTTTCGGCAGTAGCAAGAGAATCGGGTTGAAAGACCTACTAATTGCAATCAATGTATATATATTTTTAGATATTTTTATCAGTTTGCACAAAGAACCAAATCAAATCAACACAAAGCAAAGTGAGTCATGGAAGACCGCAAATATTTTAAAAGTGTGCTAAACAAAATACACCCAAAACTCTGTGACGTCTGTTGTACTGGAAAAAAACAGTATAATAATAATAATAATAATAATAGTAGAAACTGTATACTGTTCAGACTATAACAGTAAATAGTTTGCTTCTTCTCTTTTCTTTGCTGATAAATCATTTTCTTCTCTTTTTTTTGGCGCAATGTTTCTTTTTTATCTTTTTCATATTTTCATATACTTAGTTTCATTGTTATCAGAAGTTGGAGGTCGACGTGTTTGAGTAACTTAGCCCGAACAGTACTTGCCAGACCTCATCATCGTCAGCTTACGAAGATGTGGGAATGGGCATTTAGCAACTGTTTAAGCAATGAAAGTGAAGAATGCGTTTCGCTAAGAGCTCTTCAAATATTTATTTAATTGGCAGCTAGCCCGATCATTGACTGTAGACATTTGAACATATGTGATCTTAAGGTATATTGGAAGTTTGCCTAAAATCGTGATCGTTTTGCTTATAAATGTACCTTTGCGTTATATTTGTACGGCAAAAAAGTTTATAGCTGCCAGTGAAACGTTTACGAAACTGATGCAATATATTATACATATATATATATATGTATTCAATTGAACCCATTGAAAATTGGATTTTAAGATGTAATTATATAATTTTGTGAAAATGTATGGAACAGGCGGAGGGTTGCGTGGCAGACCCCAAAAAGTATATATATACTTGATCAGCTCGACGAGCTAACGAGATATGGCTATGTCCGTCCGACCGTTCGTCCGTATCAAAGCAGCTATCTCGTAAATCACAAAAGCTAGAGATCTTAAATTTGAAATGTAGACTCGTGTATACCATACGAGTTTATATATATATTTTTTTTCGATAACTCATCCCCTTTCCTTAGTATCGATAAAAATCGATGAACTGAGTTCATTTGTTGTATACTGTAAAAGCTAGAGATTTCAAGGTTACTGTGTAAATCCGTGTAATGAATACAAAGATTTTATAATTTTTGGTTTTTTAATACCACCTTTCTTCGCCCCAAATTGCAAAAAAAATATTCAAATACTAGAGGCTTGTGTGCATATATACACATATGGATTGATATTATTACACTATGAAAGCTTGCCTAAGCAAGTCTGTCTACAAAAACAATTTGTTAACCATTTAACTTCCCTAAATGTTAATGTGTTGCTTGAAATATATATGTAAAATAAGCATAGAATGTTTGGAATATCGGCTCTTCGCAGGGCTCACGGGATCTCCTAGTCGCGCGGTCTCGTCTCGGGAACTCTTACTTGTTTTTATCAGTTAAGCTAATATAATTCAGGGCTACGCAGTAGTAGCGCCCTGATATATTTATTTATTCTTATTTATTCTTATCTATGTTATCTATGAAATATATCCACTCTATAAATCATATCATAGCTAAGTGAAATACTTTGATTAGTGTCCAATGACATGTGTGCCCTATGTAAAAACCAACTGTTTATATCTATGCTACATGAAATATTATAGTCTGACCGGAGCGCAAACTATTGGCAGTTTACCTTATCGGTAGAGTGAACTTAATATTTATTGTGTGATTTGTTATAATTTGAAATGACGTTTATCAGAACTTGGACCACAGCCACATATATATATATATATACAAGTTATATACATATATAAGTTATATATCTTTATGCAGCTGCCATACGTTGGGCTACTAAAATTTGTACTTAGAAAACTCCAGTCACGTCGATTCGGTGGATTTGTTTTTGATAAAAATAAAGTATTTCTTATGGTCTATGTTCGCTCTTATCAAGAGACCAGACCACCTTTATCAGCTTGAAAATGTATATGTGGTACTTTTCAGCGTTTGCCATATGCGGGCCACGAATGTACCTTGAATTTTGTAGTTGTACGATAAAAGTCACTCGTACTAGCACTAGCACTGGCGCTGGCCCTGATGTGTTTCAATATTTACATTTTAACTTTAGCAAAGGAACTCAATTTTCACACACACACATTTGCGCATTTGCGTAGAAAAGTTAAGAAAAACCTATTAACAATTGCGAAAACTCTAGTCGGGCTGCCCGACTAGGAGATTCTCTGACTACCGAATGATCTACGTTTTTAAATATGCGCAGTTATGTGTTTGTTAAATCAGAAACAAGTATAAGCTTATAACGATAACAACAATTCAACTAAATAAAACATGTTTCCGCATCATTCGAACGCGCACCATCACAATCAAATAGCAACATCGACATCGGCGGGCCTCAGAACCTACAAGTTTAAGGCGATGTGCATCGCTTCAAGCAACGCCGCCATTTCACTGGTTGAACAAATCTGAAACTACTTCACTGCTAGAGCGCCATCCAGGAAATCTAAACTAAAGTAGGAGCTGATAATTCAAACACAATTCAATAGCAAATGCGATTCTGAGAATATGCTAGAATGCACGCATTTCAAGGTTTGTGTGCTCAAGCATAAGAAAACTCTTGGCGCTGCTGTCACGCACTTTTGATAATTGGCCAAAGGTTTTGTTTGATAACTTCTGTGCTACTTAATGTATTTTAATAAAATGGTCTATGTTATAACCCAGAGCAGAGCCCAAATGCAGTCGCAGTATGCAAAGTGTGTGTGTGCGTTGCTTGTAATGTACTTATATATATATGTATAGAAGAAGCGTAGAATGCTTGAAATATTAGCTACCCGCAGGGTTCAGGGTATTACCTAGTCGGGCAGTCCCGACTAGAGCACTCTTACTTGTTACCACTCGCAGACTTAACTATTTATAAGTATTATTAAATTGAACAAGACTCCAGTTGAAAGAAAACTTTTGCTCACTCTGCTACTCTTTCCCATTTGATAGATATGCATATAGAGTCGAGCAGTGCGAGCAGGCAATAGGCTTCGAGCTGTCATAGGCACTCGTGCACTCATGCTTAAAAACAGACTAAAGTCAATACATTTAGTTGAAACAACAAACGCAATTTAGCTAATTAAAAGTGCGCAAGTTACGAACAGAAACAAAAACTACTCTTGTAAATATAAGATAAGGCATGAAATATGTACTTATGTGGCCGGGCTACTATATAAAGTGGGTCGCAAGCTCTTAGAGTAGCTTGTAAAGATACGTGTACTTTAAGGTTTACGTTTCGCGCCTATCAGAATTGTATATCAATTATTTTGATAAGCAGAAAAAGAGAATCGCAATCAAAGATAGATAATCTTCTTTCGTATATTAGAACTTAAAAAGTCCTCCAGGCTTACTTCATATTTCTAATTGCTAGTGATACTTTTATAGTATTATTATTACTATCTCACTTATTTACTTAAGACACCAAGAATACATGTTTTTATAAATTAAGTACGGAATATGAAGAACATTCACTCATTAAAAGCTTTTAATAAAACTTATCGCATTACAGTTTTTATATACAGCTTACTATATTTAGATGTCTCTATACCTATACTTTACCTTAAAACCTTCGTTGTAACTTTATCAAAGCTAACTTCTGTTAGATATTATATATTCAATATTTTATACGAAATCTGTTTATCTATATCAAATTGTTTCTTTCTTTTTGATGCAGTTGAATATCCTGCGGACGATGCGTATAGACCCAGTCAGTATGGCGGTTATATCAATCGTGGCTATGATGATTTAGATAGTTCCTTACTTTTCGCACAATACGAGGCCATGAATGATGCTAGAAATAGTGGGGCTGCGCCGCCCTATATAGCCCAACGCCATTGCGATCCTCTTGCGGACGGTGATGGGGACGATGGGACTGATCCCGAGCATCACGATGATGGGGATGATGGAGATGATGGGGATGATGTGTTCAAGGACTGTGCCGATGATGCCATAGACGAGAACGATGAGCAGACGCATCATAGTCGCTGCCTGCCCGAGTTTCAGTTCTCGCTGGTCGATTCGGAATATGATGAGACGCTGGCGTTTCCCGATTCCGTAACGATCTTATCGACTGTGGGCGATAAACCGGTGCTGGTGGAGCGCAAGGAGACGGACGACGATGATGAGGAGTTTGACGACGAGAACAGCGTGCTCTTTCGCCAGGAGATACCTTTCATCAGTATCTATGGGGCTAGTGTGAAGTTTAACTCGTTTCAGCGTAAGGTCTTCATACCGGGTCGAGAGATTCATGTGAGAATTGTGGACACGGAGCGGAGTGTGACGACTCATTTACTTAATCCCAACTTGTAAGTTTGATTAAGATTGACGATTAACTGATAAACAGACTAGTTGACTGAATAGATGAACTGATTGATCACTCGCAAATGACTGATTGAAGGATTGGCTATAGCTTTGTTTGCATTATTACTGACTGTTGGGATGCATCGACTATAGGTCATAGAGTGACAAACTGAAAGCTTGACTGACTGACAGTTGGAATTACTGACCAACTGATTGACTGTCAACTGACTGACCAACTGATAGACAATGCCGAACTGACTAATCAGTCTATTGACTGACTGACTGACTTACTGGCATTGAGTAACTGACTAAATGACTGTCCGACCAACTTACGGCTAACTAACTAGCTGACTGAAAAACTTAATGACTGATGAAAGCTGTTTTCTTATCTCCTTTGCAGATACACCATCGAGCTTACTCATGGCCCTTTCAAGTGGACCATTAAGAGACGTTATAAGCACTTCAATTCTCTACATCAACAGCTTAGCTTCTTTCGCACCTCGTTAAATATACCGTTTCCAAGTCGAGCGCATAAGGAGAAACGCACCACCTTGAAGGCCGTTGCGAGTCAAATGGCTGATGAGTCCACTCTGAAGGACCTGCCAGCCCATACCAAAGTCAAGCATTCCAGCACCCCAATTAACAATAGTCAAAATCGCACCAACAATAACAACAATAACCTCAATAATAATAGCAGTGGAGATGTAGCTGGAGCTGGGATTGTGGCCACCATTATCAGCCCCACCCATAGCTCGATTCTCTCGAGCTTCACGCCGCGTCGCAGTCAAAGAAAACACAAGAAAAAGAAAAGAAAACTTCCACGTTTCCCAAATCGTCCGGAAGGCTTGATCACAGTGGAACACCTTCCGGTGCGGATCAAGCAACTGGAGGACTATCTGTACAACTTACTTAATATTAGTTTATATCGATACCATCATGAGACGGTGAGTAGACTGAGAATGGCAATGAGTACAAGCTGAGATATTACACTTGTGCAAATATGAATTCTTGTATGGTGAAGATGGGTCAATTAAATTTATTCACTTTGCAGCTTAACTTCGTGGAGGTATCCAATGTGTCATTTGTGACCGGTCTAGGCATTAAGGGCAAGGAGGGAGTCATATTGAAGAGGACAGGCTCGACAAGGCCGGGCCAGGCGGGCTGCAATTTCTTCGGCTGCTTTCAGCGCAATTGCTGTGTCAGATGCAATTACTTCTGCTCGGATGTGGTCTGCGGCACTTGGCGCACCCGATGGTTCTTTGTGAAGGAGACGTGCTTTGGCTATGTCCGGCCCACAGATGGCAGCATACGTGCTGTCATCCTGTTTGACCAGGGCTTCGATGTCTCCACGGGTATCTATCAGACTGGCATGCGCAAAGGCTTGCAGGTGCTCACAAACAGTCGCCACATTGTGCTCAAGTGCTGGACGAAGCGCAAGTGCAAGGAGTGGATGCAGTACCTCAAGAACACAGCGCACACCTATGCTCGCGACTTCACCTGCCCCAATCCTCACATGTCGTACGCACCCATGCGCGCGAACACCCAAGCTGTTTGGTATGTGGACGGAGCACAGTATATGGCCGCCGTGGCTGATGGGCTAGAGGCAGCCACAGAGGAGATATACATTGCCGATTGGTGGCTTAGCCCAGAGATCTATATGAAGCGACCCGCTCTGGATGGCGACTATTGGCGATTGGACAAGATCCTGTTGCGCAAGGCCAAGCAGGGTGTGAGGGTATTCGTGCTGCTCTATAAGGAAGTGGAAATGGCTCTCGGCATCAACAGCTACTACAGCAAATCCACGCTGGCCAAGCATGATAACATCAAGGTACGACTTATAGAACTGTCAATGAGCAATTACTGCGTGGAGCATGGTGCGGTTCACAGCTGAGTTTTATAAAACATTTGCTGTTGCCAGTGCTTAATATTATGGTTATTACCAATGTGTTTATTAAATTATAGCATAGAATATAAATTCATTTTTCCCTCTTGAATTTAGATTTGAGTATAATTCGATAAAAGTTTTTCAATATTTCAATATTGTTGTCAGTCCGTCCAACCATTTCGCCGCTATTGAAGTTACAGACTTGAAATATATACTTGTGGATACCCTCGTCTGATAAAGTGTTAGCAATTTTCCGATACGCCCACTAGGGGCTTGGCAAATCGGAAAGTACTATATCAGCTATCTCTGAAACACTATTTATTTTGAAATTTGTAATATATATTTGCTGTGGTCACACACGATCAAAAATATGTAGTAGATATATGTATCTAGGCCCTTTGGTCCCGTGGTATTACTGTCGGAAAAACCTATATCTTCCAAAGCTGTGGAGGGCGTAGACCGTGAATAAGTATTATGCACTTTCTTACGTGTTCGTACTCCGTCCATTCTTCAATCCTAATTCAACTTAATAACAGCTGGCATACCTTTTGTATTGATGAGTATTACTACATGATATAGATTTATTTATAAGAAATTCTATTATATAGTACATATATTCATATTCATATTCATGTCCATTTTCTCCTTCTTTCAGGTCATGCGACATCCGGATCACGCACGTGGAGGCATTCTGCTGTGGGCGCATCATGAGAAGATAGTTGTGATAGATCAGACATATGCATTTATAGGCGGCATAGATCTGTGCTATGGCCGCTGGGACGATCGCTCGCATCGGCTGACGGATCTGGGTAGTATTTCCACTGGGTCCGTGTCGGGCAGTACGCGACGCACGCCCAGCGGGTTCTTCAACAAGGATGAAGTGGACTCAGCCTTTGGCTCACGGAAATCCTCGCGCAATGCGCATTACGAGACGGCAGGAGCCAAGGAGCCAACCAGCAGTCAAACTGCTAACGAAGAGCCCAGCTTGCCGGACATGGAGCTGCGAGTGCTTAAGCCAGGCGATCGGCTGCTCATTCCAGACATGCTTTCCGCAGCCTCCAGTGAGCTAGCGCTAGAGTCCACAGCGCTGGAGGGCATGAAACTGAATACGCCCGAGATGGAGCGTAAGAATATGCTGGATCGGCTGAAGAATAATGCAATGAAGGGCGCACGCAAGGGCAAGGATTTCATGCAGCGACTGACAACAAGCGACGTGCCGGAGAACACAGAGACGGAGTTGGACACAGCTGCAGCTGCAGCTGGCATCTATTGCATAGATACAGCTGAGACAGTAGTTAACAAAGAGGATATAGCACAAACTTCTAGCTCAGCAGCAGCAGCGGCAGCAGCATCAGACTCAACTGGAGCTGGAGCTAAGGCTGGAGCTGAAGCTGGAGTTGGGGCTGGACCTGGGGCCAACACACAGATACTCAGCGAGTTTTATGGCCAGGCAAAGTATTGGTTCGGCAAGGACTACTCTAATTTTATACTCAAGGATTGGATGAACCTGAATGCGCCCTTTGTGGACATTATCGACCGCACCACCACGCCGCGCATGCCCTGGCATGATGTCGGGCTCTGTGTAGTCGGTGCTTCCGCTCGGGATGTGGCCCGTCACTTCATACAGCGCTGGAATGCCATGAAGCTGGAGAAGCTGCGAGACAATGTGCGCTTTCCTTATCTGATGCCCAAGAGCTATCACCAGATTCGACTCAATGCGCAGCTGCAGCAGCAGCAGCAACGTCGACAGCAGCGAGTCACCTGTCAGCTGCTGCGCAGCGCTTCGGCCTGGAGCTGCGGCTTCATCGAACCGGATCTGGTCGAGCAGAGCATACACGATGCCTACGTTGAGACAATTACGAAAGCTCAGCACTATGTCTATATAGAGAATCAGTTCTTTATCACCATGCAGCTGGGCTTGGGCGTCTCGGGAGCGTTCAATGTGAGAAATCAGATCGGGGAAACACTCTTCAAACGCATCGTGCGTGCCCACAAGTGAGTGATATAATCTATAGGATCTATACGTTCTATAGAGTTTATAGGATCTATAAGATATGTAGAATTTATTAAATTTATAGATCATTGATCTTTGATCTTTGATGCCTAAGATCTTGCATCTATAGAATCATTTAACTATAGGATCATTGATATATTAAAAGTGTATGATTTAAAAGGTCTAAGATCAATTGAATCTTTGATCAATTGATTTGTAGGATATTCGAACTATTCAACTTGTAAACTTACATCTTATGATTTTTTTATCAGGTTAGGATCATGGGCCTATATATAAACATTGATATAGTCCATCTTTTATCTATATATACTAAACTAAACATATTATCTAAATAGTTTAATCTATCTTAACCCTTTTCAGGGAACGCAAACGGTTTCGTGTCTATGTGATAATGCCCTTATTGCCAGGCTTTGAGGGCGATGTGGGCGGCAATACGGGCATTGCAGTGCGTGCTATAACCCACTGGAACTATGCATCCATATCCAGGTTTGTGCCTAGCCTCCCCTGAGTTAAACCAAAGGAGATTTTCCTTTTGGAGTGTTAATAGCTTTAAGCTCTTGTATGTCTCGTATAATCTTTCATACTCTCTCTCTCTCTCTTTTTCCCTCTCTCCTCGTCTGTCATTTAGAGGTCGCACTGCAATTTTGACACGCCTTCAGGAGGCGGGCATCGCACAGCCCGAGAATTATATATCCTTCCACAGTCTACGCAATCACTCGTATCTGAACAATACGCCGATTACGGAACTGATCTATGTGCATTCCAAGCTGCTGATCGTTGATGATCGTGTTGTTATTTGTGGCTCGGCGAATATCAACGATCGTTCAATGATTGGCAAACGGGACTCGGAAATCGCCGCCATTATCATGGACGAGGAGTACGAGGACGGACGCATGAATGGTAAAAAGTATCCGAGTGGCATTTTCGCTGGAAGATTGCGGAAGTATTTGTTCAAAGAACATCTAGGTGGGTCATCAATGGATTTTTGTTGTTTAGTGGTTGATAACTTCTCTCTGTTTATAGGTTTATTGGATCTTGGTGGCTCGTTGGGCTCTGATCTGAACATAAGCGATCCGGTCTGCGATCAGTTCTGGCACAATACCTGGCGTCGTATATCGACGAGAAATACGGAGATCTACGACGAAGTATTCAAGTGCATTCCAACGGATTTTGTGAAGACCTTCGCTAGTCTACGCAAATATCAGGAGGAGCCGCCGCTGGCGAAAACTGAACCCGAATTGGCCGCCAAGCGCGCCACGGAAATTCAGGTGGGATTTTACAAGCTTACCTCAGAGTTTTATGGGGAAATTATGGTATATGAAATGCTCAGCGATTTCTTTGGACATATCCAACAGGGAATTTATGAGCAAATTATGGTGGAGATAAGAGATTGAGATAGAATAATTAGTATATTTTTTATTAGAAAGTACAGTTGTGGAGGTATACCTGGAAAATTATTGAATTTAAATTGCTGGGAAATCGCTTTCCAATTATATTTCCAATTAGATTTGAATTTTGTGCAACAACCGATTTTATACTGTTATTATCATGTTGTTCTTCTTTCAAAACCTCATTTCGGTGTATTCTTCTTAGTGATTGTCATAAAAATATTACTTCAATGTTACCTTATCGATTATTTCATTCATTATCGTTTATCGATTATTATCATTATTTTTGTTAGCTTATCGATCAGCATTGCAAAGAATATCTTATTTGAGAACATGATCTTTAATACCTGACCCTATTGGTATATAAAATATATAAATAGTATTATACCGGGAGTGCCCGACTAGCAGATACCCTGAACAACAGCTAAAAAGGAGATTTAATAGATTCTTTTTCTTTATAATATATATTTATTATGCTTTTACCTCACTCTAAGCTTTTTTTCCTAATATATTTCTAGGGTCATCTGGTCAATCTGCCGCTGGAATTCCTCAACAAGGAGGTTCTAACGCCGCCTGGGACCAGCAAGGAGGGCCTTATACCTACCTCTGTATGGACATAGTCTGCCAAAAGTCTTTAAGACGTTATGTATTCTAGTTTAGGGAAATTATCAAAACTGGTTGTAAGTACAGTTGCCGCCAAAATGTTGGATGCGCAGTTTTAGGTTAGGTTTCTATTTCTATTTATGCAACCCACCCAAATGCGCTTAGACCTAAAATGTTGCTGTTGCCAAGTCAAATGAAAAGGGAAGTGTACATATATATAGAACATATTATATATTATTTGTGTCGTTGTCCGTCTTTTTGCCTTACAGTTAGTTAATTTATTTTACGGTATTTCGACGTCCCCCTATTAAGATTAAGTTTTTTTTATTGTTAATGTTTGTAATTTTAAAAACAGTATTCTAGACAAACTAAAGCGCAATTTTAAATGTTTTTTAATAAAATTTCATTCAAGTTTAAAAATACTGAATTTTTATTTACATATTTAAAAAACGAATTAATTTACACCGTAAAAGTAACTACCAAAAGTACTAAATGATCTCAAAGCAGAAATGGCAAATGTCTGTCAAAAGCTCGCTGTTGTAGCTCAACTGTTAGCTGCATGCTGCGAAACACAACTAACATAAAAATGTTAGGTGCTGGGAATGGCATCACTGTTAAAAGCACGTACTTCTGTTAACTCTGCGGAGCTCAGTTACGTTAACACGATAGCGGAGAAGCTCTGTTAATTAACGTCTATACGAAATTCATTCATTTCTATTTTGTGCTTTGAGCGAGCAACGTTTGTTAGTCTCTTTCTCTTCTAATCTCTTTTTGTTGTTGTTTCCGTTATTATTTTTTTTTTTGTAGATCATTCATAATATAAATTAAATAATATTAATTTGCATAAGATTATGCAAAGTAGAAATCTTCTAATCGAAGCTATTAAATACCAATGCTTACCTGAAATTATCAAAAAATGTACCTCGCTTAAATCACCTCAGCACTTGGTGATTTAGTGCTCACTTTTTTTCCTTTTCTTCTTCTTCGTCTTTGGCATTGCATTTGCAATTTTAGATTTGCTAATGCAGTGCGTTTTCTTTGCTCGCTCGGTGCAGTCACGTTGTTTGCCGTGGGCCTAGCTGGCGCGTGAGTGTGTATGAAATCAGTTCGAAATTGGGAAGAGTAGAAATTACCGCAACAACTGCCAGCAAAGTGTCGACAAACATTTTCAGTTAAAGGTAATTTCTGCATTTGGGCATTTTCTTGCATTGGTTTCGGTTTCTGTGCTGCTAGAGAGAAGTACGAAGCACAAAGTCAAACTACAGCAGTAGCAGCAACAACAACAAGAACAGGAGCAAAGCTAGCAAACAAGTTCTACTGCTCACTCATACTGAAAGATAGTGGGCTCTCTACCTTGCTCTTTGCCAGAACCGTTGCATCACAAAAGGCCGACACACACACATTTATATATATAGATAGAGAGAGACATAGAGAGAGAGCTTGCTCATGTAACGTAATAAAAGCACGTGTTGGCTTTGATTTTGTTGTTGTTAGTGTTGTTGACTTTGCTGCTTTTTCTTTGCGCTCGTTTTATTTTTATGTGCATACATAGACACATATGTATGTATGTATAATTTGTATTCATGACGTGATTTGTGTTGGTGACTGATTGAGCGAGTGTGCATGTAAGCGTGTGTGTGTGTCGGGGTTTGATAACAACAGTTGGATGTGTGTGCGTGTGCTGGCGTTTGTGAAGTCTCTTTCTTGCTCACGCTCTGACTTGACTTTTGTTATTGTTTGCTTTTGAATTGACTTTGCTTAATTATTGAAGCGAATTTACGTGGGCAGAGGAAGCTGCAACTAAAAAGCGTGGGCCACTACTTTTAGACCATGATTAAGGAAGTGCTGCATTTGGTGCTCTACAAAATGATAAACTAACGGTTTGCCAATGGGCAAGGAGTCTTTGCGAAGCTGAGCCAAACAGCTGACTTCTCTGTATGAGTGAGTGTGCGTAACGGTAGTTAAAGTATGAATCAAACATGAATCAAATATGGAGTAATAGAATAGAAGAATAGAGGACAGTAAAGCAGAAACTAATCAAATAAAAGGGACAAATGATAATAAACGATAAATTAAAAGATAATTTCAATTATTAGAGTTATTTAATAATTAATTGAAATTAGTCTGATAGACAAGTTGAAGATAAGATCTTATTAGAATTAGCTTTAACTGTTGATCCATTTTATAGTCCTCTGTCAAGAAGCTGTTCCTTTGCTGACTTTGTGAGTTGCGTGTTTCTCACGCTCATATCAACAGGTAACAAATATGATTTGCAGTTATGTTTTCTCCACCCACAAAATCTGTTCGAAAACTAAATATTGAACTTCCAACTTCCAAAAGAAAAAAAAAAACCGAAAATAAAGCGTGTGGGCTTGTGGCGCAACAAGCAGCAGCCGCACAACCGGCTTCCCTATAGACCCCACCTTCACATGCCCCTGCCCCTTCGGCCTCTTGGTCGTTCCCCTGCTCTCTCTCTCCCACAGAGTGTGCCAAACCTGCTGCCGCTGCACTGAAATCAAAAGTGAACATCGCATCGCTTGCATATTGCTGGCGTCTGTCTGTTGGCGTCCCTCTCCGACCAATTCGCCACTCGGCGAAAAAGGCAACAGCAACAACAACAACAACAGCAACGATAACCACAAAACATTGTTGGCATCGTCGGATTTGGTCGTCGTTTGGCGATTTGACGATTTGGCGCTCGTGCGATGTCACGAAGTTGCGGTCGTTGCTCGTTGGACGCTCGTTCTTGTTGACTTCGCTCGTTTCGTGCTGGCTGCTCGGTTCTAGTTGGCTAAAGCTCTTCGTGTGTCGGGCCCCACACCAATGCGGCGTTCGTCGCGACAGTCAGTCGCAGGCAGAGGCCAGCAGCCAAAGCAACGCAGCCAACGGGGGCAGTGAGAGTCAGCGCGCAGTTTTTCAAGCCACTTTGTTTCACGCAATTAACAACAGTTTGACTGACATTTTTTTTACATGGCAATTAAAACAACTGCAACGAACGAATGCGAAAACGAAAACGAAAACGCAAACGCAAACAAAAATAAAATTGTGTGTGCTTTTTTGATTATTAATAGACAACTCGGCCCCGGCGAGCAAATCATTGATAACGTCACATGAGCGAGAAAGAGAGAGGGAGCGAGAAAGAGTGTAAGAGCAAGAGTGCGCGCGAGAGAGAGGGGGAGAACGAACGTAAGTGCTTGTGCGTGCGTGTGTATTGGAATGCATTTGGTTAGATTCTTGGGCTTTGTTGTTAAATAAATGCCTGATTTGTGACTTCGTTTTTGCTGTTTCGGCTTCGTTGTTTCAACAAACATAAAAAAAAAACACAACCCAAAGCTCGAGAGACGCAAGAACCGGTTAACTGTTTGCAAAGCTTGCAAAAAATGTTTTTTTTTCGCTTTTGGTTTGTTTTCTGCACTGCAAATGCAAAAGCAACAACAAACGGAAACGAATATAACTTATAAGAAAAAAAAAATTAGCAACCATTCATAATGCAAAGTTAATGAAAAATCAATTAAAAATAATTGTTTCAATAAATGCTGATCAAATGAAAGAGTTTAAATAAAATGGTGTCAAAAAAAGTAAATAACAAGCAAATAATTGTAATGCAAATTTGTGTTTAATTTGCAAAAGAAAAAAATTTAATCGACGGCTGTAATTTGAGTAAAGTGCAATAAAAATCATATATAATATTTGTGTGCTCCGTTGAAATTGTGAATTTCAGAAGTGATTGCATTATTGGCACAGTAAAGCATGCCTACGATTGAAAGTGCCAATCAAACCGCTTTTTCTGATTCAATTTTACAAAGTTGTTAACAAATATTGAAGTAAATTATGCAGCTATTGAAATGTGAAATATAATGTTTAAACACAATTTAAATGGAATCCATTTTTAACAAAAAAAACAAACAAGAAATAGTGTCAATAATATGACGCGAAAAGTAATCAAATAAATAATTTTAAATTCTTATATATTAAGAATACCAAAAGCGAGTACTAAAGCAGCATCCATGGGCACATTGAAAAATAGGAAAATGAAACATAGAAAATTACCAGAAATATTATAAATTTTAAGAAATCCGGAAATCTCTTTTTATTTTTTTATTTATTGTGCTTTATTTCTCTTAAAAATTTGTTACATTCATATCGAAGTTTTACATAATTTTATAATAGCTGCAAAAACCTTTTCAGATTTTAATTATTTTAAGGCTTTGATTTAAAAAATTTTGGATAAGGAAAATTAAAAATTTATAAATTCTGTTCAAGTAAAAGCTCTCCAAAATGTCATCAAAAATCAATAAAATTTACTAAAAATATTTCTATAAAGTTTATTTGGGTTTCAAAATATTTTACTATAAATTAGAATTTCTGTGCCCATTGACTTCCTGCTGAGAAAAAGAGAGTGAACTAAAAAAAGTAGAGCAGAAATGTTATTAACTCAAATAAAATGTTATTTGAAATATTACTGTAATATCATCTATCCATCTTCTGGTAATCAACTCTCATTTTCATATAGTTCAACAACTAAAAAACTCAAAAACCAACTCAATTAGTAGAAGAAAGAAATTGAATAGAACAAAAACAAATAATGCTTGACATAAAAACTATATAAAAAGTCAAAGACTTGAAACAAAACAAATGCGGAAAGGGGCTTAAAGCGAAAGCTAGCAAAGGAAAGAAAGACGCAAAAGTGAATTGAACAAAAATGTATTGTAAGTCAAATAAATTGCAACAACAACAACAGCAACAACAACAACAAGAGAGAAAAGCAATTAAAACGAACGTTTCCAAACAGTTGCGAAAATAAACAAAACAAGGAGCAGAAAACAAAAAAGTGCATAAAGGAAAACAAATTGAAAAGAAAAAGGAAAGAAAAGCAAATAAACAAAAAAAAAAAAGCAAAGCAAAGCGAAGAAAATGTCTGGCACGCCGTCGAAGGACACAACGCCAAAGACTAAAGAAACGGTTAGCGAGGCACCAATAGCCACGCCCACGCCCACAACAGCAACAGCAACAACAACGGTTACAACAACAGCAAAAACAACATCGGCAAAGAAGATTTCAACATCGAATGCGGCTTTGTCATTGTTTGATCAGCTGAAGAACGGCGTCAATTTGAACAGTTTGACAGGAACTGGCTCCCCCTCGGCTAGCCCTTTGGCCTTCCCCTTTGCCCCGCCCGCTGCTCGAGCCACAAATATTGAATTGAAGCCGCCGCCGCCCCAACCACCGAAGGCGTCCTTTAATACGCCCACGCGGCTGCTGTTGCTTCCGCCCACAAGCAGCAGCATTGGCATTGTGCAGGGCACTAAACGGGGCAGGGAAACAGCAAAGACAACAATTGCAACAACCAACAATAATACAACAAAAGGCAAAACAACAACAACATCAGCAGCAGCAGCAGCCGCAGCAGCTGCTGCTAAATTGGATATCAACGCATTGCGATCTCAGCTCTATCAAGGCGCCAGAAAAACTGCACTAACAACAACAACAACATCTGTAACAACAACAACAACTGTAACAACTGCCAGAGGAGAACGTGGAGTCCGAGGGAATGGGCAGAGCATAAAGAAACGCTGCGTGGATCGTTACGATTCATCAGAGTCATCAGACAGGTGAGTTCTATGGCATGATATGATTGACTAACAAAGCTCTGAAAAGCAGAGATTTTCAATTGGGAAAGAAAATTAACAAATTTGTTGTTGGCATCTGGGATCGCTGATTCTGTTGGCTTCAAAGATCCAGATATATCCAAGTTTTCATATTAAATATAACAAAAACTAAAACATGGTATTAAGTTTTAACTAAATCGAACTTCATAGTTTCGATTAAAGTTTTCGTTTTTCATTTAGAAAGTATACTTGATAACTTGATGTGTTAGATTTGGGGCAAAAGAAACGAAGAATGCAATAAAGAAAAGTAAGGTTAAGTAAGAAAGGAGACACAAAATCAAGAAAATATAAAAATAAAAGGATACTTTCTGGATGCTTAAAGCACATTGCGAAACAATGAGAAATGGCATTATTGAGAGGGAAAGAGATAGAGAAACAGAAAGAGAGAGGGAGAGAGAAAAAGTCAGGGGAGAAAGAAAGACAGAGGGAGACAGAGAGAAGGAAAGTGAGAGAGAGAGAGATAAAGTCCGCGCGAGAATAAGAATGAGAAAGAGGGAGAGAGAGAGAGGACAGACAGATAAAGGCAGAGAGAGAAAAAGAAAGCCGAAGAACGAGGGAGATTAAGATAAAGATAGAGAGAGAGTGACAGAAACAGAAAGAAAGAGGGGAAGAAAGCAAGAATAAAACGAAAAGATTTAGAGAAGAGGAATAGAACGAAAAGAAAATGAGAGAGAAAAAGAGTTGGAGGGGAATAAGAGAAAGAAAAAAGGAAGAGAATGAGAGAGAGAGAGAAAAAGAGAGCGATGAATTCCTGGTTGTTAAAGAGAATAGATATAAACTCGATCGATAAATAAAAGAATCTTGATTTTGACTTAAAATGAGACATATTCACTATAAGTAGAGCTACTTAGTTTAAGATCGTTCTAAGAAGTGTTTCGTTCGGAAACTTGTACTTATGCACATCCCTTATTCAGAATTGAAAACAGAATCAAGTCCGATTCACAGAAACCATTTTAAGTAGAATAACGAAGATCACGATGGATTCCTGTTAAAGAAATATGATTTCAATATCAAAACAAATCTACGATAAAATTAAATATGCATAAGTTTATTTCTCACTCTATTATTCAAACCGTGATTCATGATCATGACCACAAAATTTCAGCTTAGCTCAAGTGAAGTTTAAACTTAGCAACATAAATCGAAAACAAAAACAAAAACAAAATAAGAAATAGAAATTTACAACTTTTTGTGCAGCTGCATGTTGACAAAAAGTGTACAACAATAGCAAAAGGAATAGCAACAACTTGGACAACAACAAGTCGAATTCAAGTTGGGGGTTTGCCAAGCAATGCAACGGCTATGAAAACAATGCCAAATGCAATGCCAAAAATTGCAAACATAACATTAAGAAGCCAAAATGCACGACTAAGGCACGACTAAATATACACGAGTAGCAGCAGAAGCAGCCGAAGCAGCCGAAGCAGCAGCAGAAGCGACAGCGAACATCAACTTCAACGGCATGTTAAGTCCATGTGTATGTGAATGCCACAAATGGTTATGATCGACCATGAGCTACCCTGTATTTGATTGTTAAGAATACTCTAAATATTGAGGTATATGATGTAGTTATTTGAAGATTTGAAAACTGATATACATATGAAGAAAGACTGAAGGAATAACTACAGATTAAAAGCATTTAGAATCAGTCAATCAGATTTGCTATTCCATATATTATGAGCTTTAAAGAAATATTGTAGACTTTTTATATGTAACTATTACATATTATACAACTATACATATTATACTTATACATATTATACTTATGTAGAAGATATGATAAAAGTAGGGTGACCAGATCGGCCTCAGGCCATTCCGGGACGGTCGACGACTTTGTTACAAAAATCTGCTTATCTGCGCTGCTTTCTTCAAAAAAATTCTTCACTTGTCTTGACAAAAGCGGGACATGTCCCGGAATTCCAGGACGTATGGTCACCCTAGATATAAGCTGAAATGAAGCATGTTCCTTGTTGATGAATTGATTTTGATCCAATCAATCAATTAGTCTAAAAGAACGAAATGAAAACAAATGGTTAGATAAACCAATAAGAAAACAATTTGATTAATTAAGACTTTCTCTTCAAAGTATTACAGGGTATTAGACAAGCGAATGTAATTTGCGAGTTATTACACATTACACTTTTAGCGTCATCTGGCAAAGCCGACGTCGACGTCGGCGTCGATGTTGGCGTCATTTTGGAGTCACTTAAACGAGATAAATCAACGTGGGCGATTACACAATATCGCATTGTCAGTCAATGCAAGTGTGTTGGTGTCTATATGTATGTGTGTGTGTGTGTATCTTTGACTGCAGCTGTATCTGCATCTATATATATATATATATATATATATATATATATATCTGTGTGTGTGTGTGAGTGTCGACAATTGAGGCGTGCTGGCATGACAGTGCAAAAAACAAAAAAAAAAACAAAAACAAACAAAGAGTAACAAATGCAAAAACAACAGCTGGCAAAAAAAACTTTTAGCAGCAACTGTGGAAAACTGTGCATTGGAGTGCAGTGGGTCGCCGCTTGGGGCTTCGGGGGTCGCCCATGGAAAATGTGGAAAAACCTGTACCTGCAGTCGATAGCACACTCAAAGAAAACACCAGAAAAAAGACCGACGGCAACAACAACAACAACAACAACAAAACATCAAATGCTGATAAAACAAAACAAAAAATAAATGTACAAAATAATGACTGCAAACTGCAATCGCTTTGTTGTTGCTGCTGCTGTTGTTGTTTTTGTTGTTGTTGTCTTTATGAGCGATAATTAAAGTTAAATGTTTTGTATGCGATGTTGCGTCTGATCCTCTGTTAATATTCGCATCATCCCCACATCCAAATGCGAGACATTAAAAGAGATGCCGCAACAACTTGTTGTTTTAATGTTTATTATACAAAAAAAAAAAAACAACAACAAAAACACATTTTAATGACCGAAGTTCTTGACAATTGCAGCAACAGAAGGTCAAAAGTAAACAAAAATTGAGGTCAACATTGCAAAAGTTGTAGTCGAAGTAGATGGCAAAGAGATTGGATTGAAAGAGATTTAAATTAAATTATAATAGCATTGAAAATTGTTTTAGTTGTAAATTAAAACTTTCAAAAATCTTTTATTTATCATTTTAAAGTATATTTTTAAATTATATATTTCAAGAACTTATTTCTATATATATATATAAATTAATATTTTTTATGCATGAACATGTTATTGATGGCCACCTCCTGACGTCTTCAAGTAGACTGCGGGAGATAATTAAGGGATTTACGATCATCCCCAATGTCAAACCATTGACGATAGGGACATAAGTAAGACACTTGTGCCTTACGCTCAAATTACACGTCGTGGAAAAACATGGCCTTAGATTAAGATATTATGTAAGAATTCTAAATAAGAGACATTGCTCTTCGGAGTAACGATCATTGCACCACAAGATACTGTAGCTCAAATATTATATTTTCAAAATAATAATTGATAAATGCATTCGTTTAGGCAGCAATAATTGTCATAAATTTAGATTATTTTTATGGAAAACTTTTAATAAGAACTTTTCTTATATAGAGAATTTTCTAAATTCTACTTTCTGTCTTATAGAAATGATATATATAATAATAACATATATTAATATGAACATGTATTTATCATGTTTCTATATGTGATTAAAATAAAAAGTTCCTAAAGCTAAATTCTTAGAACTATGCACAGCTTTTTAATTTACTTTGACTTTTATTCTCATTCCAATTATTAAAATTATAAAAAAACTTTAATTAAAGACAATCGTAAAATATCAATGTAAAATAAATTCAAGATAATCAATGAGAAGACAATCAATTAGAAAAGCGTGTTGCATTTTAACTGTTACAGAAACTGGAATGAAAACGTCTCAAGTTGGGAGTGCCCGACTAGGAAATACCCTGAATATTGAGTTTTTAAGCATTCCACATGCTTGTATCTATGCATAGGCACATATAACACACAGTCACATGAATTTTACATACTCGCACACATATATGCATTTAAATACTTAAAATTAATTCAGACTAAGAAAAGGTTTCCCTTTGATTCGAAATGTCATCTTCGCAATTACATAGCATGTTTGGCATCAAAACATAAAATTTCTATTTGAAAGAAATGCTCTAATTAAGTAAGTAACTAAGAATGCCTGACAAAGAGATACCTTGAACTCTGCGCAGTGCTGTAGATCAAGAATTTATATACCAAATAGGATGTCTGCCACGCCTCCTTTCTCCATTACATACATTCAAAAAATGCCAATACATATAATAGTCAATGGGCTCAGGTTATATTTTAATTGCAATTGCTTAGCCTTAATACTCACAAAGAGACAACATAATATATATAAATATATACAAAATACAAATTGTAATTGAAAACAAAATATATTTATATTTAATAGCTGAAACCCCGGTTTCTTATTAATACAAAATAACCAAAACAAAACCCAAAAAATGCAGTCTTTAAAGATGCGCATAAAAATTTAATGCAGCGCAAAAAATGACAAATGATAAGCAAAAAATAAGTAAACAATAAAAAAACCGAAAACAAATTTTTGTTAGCACAAAAAAAAGAAATAAAAATAAAAATAAATAAATCAAAGAGTTCAACGACCAAAAGTTGAAATTATTTCCGACAGCTATGCCGAGGCAAAGCACGAACGAACACACGACGACAGCCGAACAAGCGAGCAAACAGAATGAAAGAGCTAAAGAGCAAAATATACAAAATGTACTAAGAGATACAAGATTTGATATAGCAGCAGGTAGATGGGGTAGCTGATAGCCGTGCATTGCGTGTGGACACTGAAACTGAAACTGAAAGAGAAACCGAAACGAGCAGAACTTTTGACGCCCGGCCCGTCTTATCCATGCTGACAACGACGACAAAGAAGACTTGGCAATTTATGCATGATTTGAATGCAGTAAGAGCAACAACAACTATTAATTAGAGCAAATAGTACTCTAGTAGGGAGTGTTCGACTAGAAGATACCCTGAGCGTCGTGCTAAGCTGTTATTGTAAATATCTTAGTCTAATTCCATATACATACAGCACTATCGATGATAAGAGATGTTGTATCGATGCTGTAAGAGAATCTATATACGAGTAAACTTTCAATCGATATCGATGCATTCATATAGACGGACAAGCTTTAGCCGATTGGATTCCTTTGTTTAGCCTAATGAAGAATATATGTATACCTGTTACATGCACTTGAATAAAATCATCATACCCTCTTTTTTCACTCATTTACAAGGGCTGTTCAGGGTATGTGGACAGAGTGCAACAGTGCGCTTAGAATCTATAGATACACATGTATCTAAAAGATGCGCGCATGCAGGAAGCTTATCGCGCCCACGGGCCATAAATTTGCCATCGTCTGAGCGTATGTTTCACATATCTTTAAGATACAAATGCACTTGCTCACACACACACACACATACGCAGCGCTTCGTTACGCATTCTTAATGAGCGGAAATTGGTTGGCATTGTAGATACAACAACAACAACGACAGCAACAATAACAACGACAACAACAACCAACTACAATATATACATAACATACAGCAAAAGTAATGCATCTGTAAGCCATAAATTCACACAGCTGACGAGTTGAAGCAAGCTGCGCGTGCCGTGTTTTGCTCAGTGGAGAGATACATTTATTAAATCGCCTTTTACTGCGCACTTCGGCACAATTATCTGTCAGATAAATTATCAAAATTGTTTAATGGCGCGTTTTTTATAGCAAATACAACACAGCGCGCTTCATAAATCGCAAGTAGCTTATGCAGGGCCATTTATAGTGCATACGAATGTCTGCCAAGTATCTGGAAGACATATTTTTGGAGCTCTGTTGCTTTTAGCGCGTATTCAAATTTGTTTTAAACTTGGCCAACAATGTAGATTATATATATAAATATTAGTCTTTGGGTTTTGGGTAAAACACATTTTTTTTGGCTATATATTTTTAATTTAGGCGTTAAGTGCTTTTATTTTACTTATATTTTATTAGATAAGATCCAGCAAATAAATTATAAATACTTAAAAAATTACGTATATAAATCAATTCTGACTGAGCCAGTTTCTGGCCGAATTTTCATAGCTGCAAATATTAATACTATATGATAAAAACTAAGACTAAAATCAAAGGATTTTGTATCTAAAACATTGCGATTGATCGAATCTAAGTATCAAATAGAAAACAAATTTTGGAAGGACTTATACAATTTTGTCCTAACATGATGTGCGATGAATATTTGCCGAAAATTTATATATTCAAACAGTAATTATTTCAAAATATTTGTATAGAAAAATGAAAGGACGTTTCCAGATTATCAAACTAAATTATCATTATTCATACAAATACATTGCATTTTAAATATATCTAATCAAACACAATTCAATCGCAAAAAAATCAAGTCTACAGCTTTGAGTTCCAAGATCAACGAGTTCGACTGATGTCCTAAAATGCTGCTACTACAATTTCTCATAGTCTCCGTCTTCGCTTCTCACTTCTCACTTACAAAGTTTTCTTACAGCTGATTGCCTTGTGAGCTACAGCGCGCCTTCAGCAACTTCCCCCTTTTTTGCGTTGAAAGCGATTACACTCGATTACCGAAATGAATATGTTGAGTGGCCAACTAATTTGCAGCAACTGCAGCCACAAGAACTGCAACAACAAGTTAGAACGTTGCAGTCGGGCGCTACCGACTACTGAATACTCATTCACGCCACGCCTCCAATTGGTATATGTTAATATATCAATAGAGGACGCAAACAGTAACTTATTCATTAGATTTTGAGTTTCTAACTGTAAAGCTATAGAAGAGACAGTCTTTCTCGATTTGCCACGCCCCAATAGGCGTAGGTATATCCGCCATGTCTTTTTGATCTTAGGTTGTCAACGCGAGTATACATTCCAAATTTCAACTCTCTAGCACTTTCACAAGTAGTATTTCTGTGATATCGGAAAATGCATTCTCCGATTTCGCACGCCCCTAGTGGGCGTATCGGGTTAATCTTAACACTTTTTTAGACGGGGGTATACATGAGTAAATATTCCAAATTTCAAGTATCTAGCATCTAACCATCGAAATGGTTTGCGTTCATACGAACAGTCGGACAGACGGACGAACAGCAAGGCGAACATTGCAAAAAACCAATATACTCATTTCACTTCGTGAGTGAGTATAATAGCAACAGCAGCAGCAGCAGCAACAACCCAGCTAAATAGCCTCAATGCAAACGCCTCGAAAAAGCCAGGCACAAGGTTTTTTTTGCTCCGCTTTTCTCTGTTTCCCTCTACTACTCGATGGAAAATTTGCTCCGCTATGCATGTGACTTGCAACATGCCAACGCGTTGCCAAACTACCTGCCACGCCTCCATTTTAAAAGAGGCATCCAGCCGCCCTCTCGGGCAGCAGGCTGCGACTACAACCGCCAAAGTTGGCCGCACTGCAAAATGTGCTCATTGTTTTAAATGCCCTTCAATCGGGTATAATTGGTTATTGTGTTCATTTTGCACATGTTGCTTAGGCAATACAAAGGATGATCGATTGGAATAGTCCTAAATTAGGTGATATGTATGTAAATACTTTGAAATTACTTTGGGAACTGTGATTTATGGCGAATAAGAATATATATTAAAATTGAAAATAAAATATTTTAATCAGCAATCAACAATCATTAAGAAGTATATAGATTTGTTAAGATATCTGAACGATTGATGGCTTGATGGACTACAAATTGATAATACTACGCGAAAAATTCATTTAAGTTAACTAAGATTAATTAGGCGCCACATTTTGATTAACAATCAATAAGTGTTAAATTTAATACTTACAAATGATTCTCATTTTATGATTCATTCGAGCTTACAAACTCTGAGAACTATTACATTTCGATTGTTAATAATTGATTGATTGATTGACTGATTGAAATTGTTTTCGTATTATTAATTGGCATTAGTTGGTTCGATTAGTTGGCAAGCATAATTAATCAGTTAAATATTTGAAGTCTTAATCAATCGATCAATCAAATTAGCTTGATATGTGTGCTTGATTGATTGATTGCTGAGCATAGGCTGCTTCAATCATTTACTAAAAATAATGTATCAATTGATCAATCAGGGAAACAGTTTACTTATAAGTAATTGTTGTTGCTTATAACTGATTAAGTGAGGTTATGAAAAAATTGAATGACTGATCAGTATTAGAGTATTAGCTTTGCGGCTTGCTGCAATTAGGTCTTCTTGCTTGTCACTTTTTAAACCCAGTTTTTTTTTTGCTCTCTTTTTCTTTTCGTATGCTTTTTTTTTTGTTGTTATTCAGTTTGGCTTCTTTTATTTTTCTTTCGTTAGTCAGCAGTTGTTGTTGTCATGCAAGTGTTCGCTGGCTGGCCCAGTGCACGTTGTCTGCCCCACTCGGTGGCTCCTCTCGCCTCCTTCTTCCCCATCTCGTGCTACCCCCGCCCTATATTAGGACGGCGTTGCACCGCCTGCTGCTAGCCCCTTGCATGGGCTTTGGCTTTGGTTTTGCCTTTACTTTTTTCCACTTGTTTCAACTGTGGCACATTCTTCATGCTTGTTGTTCTTGTTTTCT
This sequence comes from Drosophila nigricruria, assembly GCA_037075265.1. Taxonomy (NCBI): domain Eukaryota; kingdom Metazoa; phylum Arthropoda; class Insecta; order Diptera; family Drosophilidae; genus Drosophila; species Drosophila nigricruria. The sequence goes on from JBAMCI010000053.1 coordinate 1,367,572, forward strand.
TTGTACACATATATATATATTTTTCTTTTATTATTATTATTAACACTGAATGGTTGAGTGTGTGTGTGTGTGAGAGTCTGTGTGAAAAGCAGTTTAAACACGAAATTAGAGCCTCTCCTGGCACACTGCAATTCTTTCCCCGTTTTACCCAGCCCCTTCCTCTTTTCAGCTCTAACTTGCCCTGCTCTCTTCTCTCCTCTGTATTCCTCCTGCTCCTCCTGTTCCCTCCTTTGAGCCCTCGAGCTGCGTATTAAGTCGTAATAAATGCTGCCAGCCTCTGTTTTGTACATTGACCTCAAAAGCAGGAAAGCTTCCCCATTTTGCCACGCCCCCCGCTGCTGCTGGTATCTGTTGTTGTTTGGGATGCTGTTGCTGCTGTTGCTGCTGTAGTAGAACTATTGCCATTGTTGTTGTTGTTGTTTTTCGTGCACATTTTACTAAATAGCTTCTATTTACGTTTCATGGAAAATGCATTCCCAATTGTAGAGTGCAGAAATTTGTTTATTTTTATTGTGTTTCCCTCTTTTATTTTACTTCTTGTTGTCTCTGCCTGCTGCAACAAAATGCAGAACAATGCCAATCAGAGAGGGCATAGAAGGGAGCGTGGAGGGACTAGGCTAGCGAGAAAACGTGCGCCATAAATCAAATAGGTAGCTCCACACTTCACAAAGTTTTTCCTTTTGCATTGCCACACAGATTTATGCAAAAGTTTTATTTATATTTATGTTATTTGAATTTGGTGGAGTTGGAATTTTCGGCTGTGCGGAGGAATCACTTTTTTGGCTTTGGGCGAATTCCTTGAAAAGTGCTTAAGGAAAAGCCAGGCAAAATAAATCGGTAATCATTTATGATGATAATTAAAACACAAAATTTGAGGCATAAATAATAATTAGAAGAACCTCAAATATTTATGAAATTCTTCTTTTTTTTAATGGCTTTAGATTGTGATATATATAAATATATATTTAGAAAAAAATATAAAAATAAAAATAATAAATAAAAAAATTAACTTTTAATTTGTATTGTTTAATGCTCTTTTAAAATCATACAATATTTTTTTATATTATTTTTCTTTATTTTTAAACAAATATTATTTCTCTATTATTCAGCACGTTCTCTCTTTGGTATCGCTGTTGACCAAATGGCTTAACATAATTCAATTAGAGGCCACAAAAGGGCCTCAAAGTGTTCTTTAATAAGCCTTTCATGGAAAATCCAATTCTCTTGCAAGGGTGATGAGAAATGGACGAGGAAAAAACTGTTGCAAGCCAGAAAGGAATTTACAAATTCTATATTGAAGTGGAATGTCGGAAAGCAAAAGAGAAATGAATCAAATGAATCAAAGCAAGATTTAAGTTTGAATGAGAACTTTGAAAAGAAAGCAGGGAAATATTGAAAATATAAATTGATGCTACCTAAATTGTTGTTAAAGCTTTAAGTCATAGTAAAAGGGACGGCATTAAATATAGAACTTTAAGTATAGAACTTTTATGGAAGATGGAAGATGGAAGGAAGAAATTATATGGAAAGAAGAAGAAGAAATTATATGGACAAAACTATATTTTTAAAAATAAATTATACATATATTTGAAACATATAAAGGTACACGAAACAGAAGAAAAGAGATTATGAAATGACTTCGATAGGAAGTAGAAGAAGACTAGGTCATGAAACTGAAAAACTAATCTAAATGGTCTAAATTGACTTTTAAAACCTTTTACTTTAGCTGGAATTTAACTTTAACAGTTGGTCTTAAACTTTAATAACTATTTCTTTTGAAATAGTTTTCATAACTTACTACACTAAAATTTGTATATAGCCCCTTCTTGATCTACGATCAATTATGAGTTTTAATATTTGCTCCAAAAACATATAGATATTCCCTCTGTGTAGTAAAATTAATATGCATTCACTTCGGGGCAATTGAACTTCACAATCCTAATATTAAACTTATATTGCGTCTACATTATGTCATTGATTAAAACTGTGATTCCAGCTCTTGATTTTTGGCAAATTGCCAATATTTAGACACATAATTTATGCACCGCTGCGATTTATGCAAATTGCCAGCCAAATGCTCATCATACAAATGCCTGGCCAAAAAAAAAACCTAATAGCATTCTAATGTTGGCCACCAGAATCAAAATCATATTAGCCAACTTTATGCATGTGTTTCCCTGTGCGCGTGTGTGTGTGTGTGTCAGTCTGAACTGCTCGGTGGCGGGCTGTTTTGCTTTTGGCTTTTCCACAATCGCAACAAAAACAACTGGCAACAAGCACACGCCGCAAACGCTGGAAATTTTCATTAATTATAACGTCAGTTCGCGGACCACGCGTTGCATTTTCGCCAGGCAGACAGTTGAACAGAGTGCATCCCGGCCCGCTCTCCTTTGCCCAGCCCCTTTTGGCCCGTTCATGATGTGCAGCTGAAACAACAGCAACAATTCAGCGGTAAAGCCAACAAGATTTCTACTCATGCCCCGTACCGCTTGGTCGCGGCCAGACATGCGTCCCCGCACAAGTGATGGCCGTTGCCAGGCTCTCATTTTGTATACTCTGTATGAATTGAATTGAATTACTAGGGTAGCATAGATGGGTAGTTGAGATTGAAAGAGACAGAAAGAGTTTATTTAACTTAAGATATCAACTATGAGCATCTCAACTCAGCTCAGCTAAAAGATGTTCTCCTAAAGATTAAATTTGTATGTATCTACTATAGACTGAGGAATAATTTACTTTCGATATCTATAAGAGAATCTTCACTTTTTAATATCCTGATATTACTCCTTTGACTACGTATTCCTTAAGTTTTAAGTTAAGATTCATCTGCCTAGAGTGATCTGCTTTTCTGGAACAATTCAAGCTATAGCTCTGTAATTTGTTATTCTTTTTCCAGTTACATATTCTTCTATACTTCGAGCACTTAGTGTAAGATACTCAACTAGCTTCATAAATATTATTCTAGGTTAGTTAATGACGCTTAAAATTCCCATATAGCTTCAAGCCTGTTACAGGGTATCTTTTAGCCGTTCATTGTGGTCAGGTGCGGTTTAACTTGTTATTTTTTGCGCTAGCGAAAATTAGTCATTAACTTTTTAAGCATCGACTGGACAAACATGGCGTATGAGTGATGTGCATGACGGTCGCACTCTGCAGCTCTGCAGCACCAGCCCGACTGTCGAGCTGTCTCTCTCTCTCCCTCTCTCCCTCTCTCTCTCTCTCTCTCTCTCTTGCTGTCTCTGTTCAGCTGTGTGGTAACGATAAGGCCGGCGTCGGAACTCAAATTCGCGGGCATGTGGCAATTATGTTTGCCGCTATGTCAAGTGGATCCTGAAGTTGCAACCGATTTTGCAATTGCTGGCAATTGCTGTGCTGTGCGTTAGACCAGACTTTGCCTCTCGTTATTGATGTTGTTGTCATTGTTGTTGTTGGTGTTGTTGTTGTCAGTCAGGCATTGGATATGTGCTGCACCCGGGGCTATCATTAACTTTATTGCACGAGAATGAGCCAATAATAGTGGGCCTTGTGTATGAGCAAAATCAAGCAAATGCACCTCCAACGTGCAGCCAAAGGATGCATTTGCTGACAGATAACGAGCTAACGACTATTAGGCAATAAACAAATTTCAAAAACTGAACGAACTTCGTTTAACATTCTACATAACCCTTCAATTTTATATTTAGATTAATATAATTCAAGCATACACATTCTAAATATTACAACATGCTTAAGCACAGTTTCTAATTTGTTTCATCAAAGTTTGAAAGATTAAAAAACTTTTCATTCCTAACTACAAATGTGCTAAGATTTGTCGGAAATGAACCAACCCTATTCCTGCAATATTTCATTCCCAAGCTGGATTTCGATTCAAAATTAACACAAATATCATTCACATAAATAAATTTGTATTTTTATAGAAAAGTAATTTTGCTGAGCTACAAATTGTACGCTGATAATGTGAACTTATAAAGCTTTCAAAGTCCTTGATCCTATAATTTATACTTTTATAGCTTTCATAACATTCAGTCGAATTTCGTGAGAGGCTTGCATTTTATATGTATTTTGTGCTCTGTGATTGTAGTAAAAAAATATAATTTTCATCTAAAATTAAATTTTTCTTCAGACTTGACCTGCACTTACATCCTACTTATAAGTATATCTACATATAAACTTCAATATATTTTCATTTAATTCTTCATAATTAATAAAGCATTTATTTACAATTTAGAGTATCATCTTTTCTTTTTACATTACTCTTGAGGCCCTTTCCAACCGATTCACGCTGTTTCCTTTCTTCGTTTCAGCTTTATCATTGTTAACCTACAATTCCAATTTGTGATTCTCTTTTGAGCTCTTTGATTACTTTTGCTTTTTTCCATCTCACTTTTGCTGCTCTCATTGCTGAAGACTTTAATTATACTCATTCACAAAGTGAAATGAGTATATTGGTTTTGTGCAATGTCCGTCACGCTGTCCGTCCGTCTGTCCGTCTGTCCGTCTGTCCGTATGAACGCAAACCATTTGCACAGTTTTGAAGCTAGAGAGTTGAAATTTGGAATATATACTCGTGTATACCCTCGAATTATAAAGTGTCAAGATTTTCCCGATACGCCCACTAGGGGCGTGGCAAATCGGAAAATGCATTTGCCCATATCTCAGAAACACTACTTCTAGAAGTGCTAGAGAGTTGCAATTTGGAATGTAGACTTGTGTTGACAACTCAAGTTGAAAAAGCTATGGCGGATATATCTACGCCCATTGGGGGCGTGGCAAATCGGGTAAAACTGTATCTTCTACAGTTTTAAAGCTAAAACGCCCAAATTTGGCACGTAGGTTACTGATACGATCCTATGAAGATCGACCAAAAATCTATATATCCACGCCTACTAGGGGCGTGGCAAATCGGATCTGACTATATAGTGATTTTTCAAATTCTGTAATATTTTGAGCACTATTGATGCTAGAGACTTGAAACTTGGTATATATACTCGGGTTGACAACCCAAGTTGGAAAAGATATGGCGGATATATCTACGCCCATAGGGGGCGTGGCAAACCGCAAAAGTTTGTAGCTCCTACAGTTTTAGAGCTAGAAGCTTCAAAATTGGATGGTAAGTTACTGGTGAGCTCCTCTATCGATGCGCCAAAAATAAATTTTACGCCCCTTATGGGGTATGCCCGGCTAAAAAATACCCTGTAATTTTCGCATTTTTTGAGTGTAAGCATCCAAATTTCACACTTACGTTACCCTTCACTACTTCTAAGAACTGGCCAAAAATTATATGTCTACGCCTACTGGGGCGTGGCAAATCGGGAAAAACTATACGTTTTTCCGATTCTCAGTGAGAAAATCAGAATTATATACAGATATTACTGCTGATCTCCTCTATTGATTTCCAAAAAATTATATATGTACAAACCAATTGTGGGCGTGGCAATGGGCGTGATCTGTGGGGGTGTGAATGAGTATCCCGCAGTCGGTAGCGCCCGACTGCAACGTTCTTACTTGTTTTTTGTTTGTCTCTCTTTAAATTCCATTTAAATTTTAGTTTCTAGGGGCAGTCGTTAGCCAATTTTCTCCTAGACCTTATTTGCAGAAAAAACAGTGATTTGACATTGACCTTGACTCTTCGTGCGTTCTACTTATGCGTTCAATCGAGACGGCACACACACACAGATACACACTCACACTCGCACACACATTAAGCTGCTTTTATGGTACTTGGGGAAATGAAAAGATACACCCAAATAATATGGGATAAAATAGTTTGTTTATAAATGAAAAGATAAAATATTTAAAAAATAAATAATATAATATTAAAGTCATTTTTATTGTATGAAGCTAAAATAATGAAAGTTCAGAATGAAATTGAAATTGAAAAAGATATCACAAACTGTTATCTCAAAAAGATGTTACAAATATCTATAAAATAAATGCTTTAACAAATCCATTTTAGTTAGGCAGATTCAGCTTATTGCCAACAGCAACCACAATATAGGTATTCGAGGAAGGTAAAGGTAAAAGGGGAAAGCTCCGATGAGGGTAGTAGCGGGGTAGAGAGTAGAGGCATGTGCAGGGTATTTGTCAAGTGTGGGCAACCGAGCAAAAAGCCATTATAATCGGCTTAAAAAGCATCAGTTTGACATTTGCTCAGACTTTGAATTGAATTGTCAATTGAGTTTGTTGCTGCTGTCACCCTTTGAAGCATTGTTGTCATTATTATTGTGCGTATGACTGTGTGTATGTGTGTGTGTGTGTGTGTGTTTGCCCATCGATTAGATATAATTTGTGTTTAAGCGTTTAGCTGACCATGCGATTGAAATTTATTGTATTTGCGCGTGAAATTAGTTTGCGGCTTGTGGCTAGCAATAAAAGAAGGTCGAGAGAGTCGGTGGCTTGCCAAAATTTATAATTAGCAACATAAAATAATCAAATTGTGTTTAGCTTTTCGCATAAACGAAATATACAAAATTATAATTGCAAAAAAAAAAATGAATTTATGAATATAATTAATGAAATTGCAAAATGCTCATCAAAATATTCTCTAATAATTCAAATGGAAAAGATCAACACTATAGACTAGACACAAAGATGACTCGCAACTTTGTTTTATTTTTTATTTCCTTCAATCTACCCTCGCTCTTGATATAAATATCTCTTAGCTTGCCATATAATTCCCATATAATCGATAAGTTCGACCTTTTTCACACGCTTCAAGATTGGCATGCCATGAATAAACAGAGGCTTTTTGTTCAACTACTGGCAATAGAAGCGCCTAACAGTAGCATAATTACTATAATAGAGACGATTTAGAAACGTCAGCATTGGCACAGTGGTTCGATATATAGAGAATAATAAATACATCTGCAGCTACTGTAATATAAATTTTAGAGCTTAAATTTGTATCAAGTGGACAACTTTAAATATAAATGTAATGTTTTTTAAATTTGTAATAGAATTGTATATTTATATTCTATAAATCCTTTTCTGCTCTGTGCGCCACTGACAATTTTTTTATGATGAATTTTAAATTTTAATATTTATATAATATTTATATTATATATTTAATAGATAATAGATTGCAAATAGATAAATTCACTCTACGCTTATCATAATTATTATATTTATATAAATTAAATAGAAGTTAAGCTTCGCTTTTCTAATCTTTCAAGCCAATTGATTTTGATCGCCTTTTTTTTATTATTTGCGATTTTAAATATATTAAAGGTGGAATAATTTACATTATAATTAGACAATTTGATTTATTAATATTATTATTATTATTATTATTATTATTATTATTGTTATTATTATCATTATTATTATTATTATTATTATTATTGTTATTATTGTTATTATTATTATTATTATTATTTTTATTATTATTATTATTATTTTCTTAGGTTCCCTAAATTTTTTTTGTACATCTTTGAACCACTGCTTCTGTGGTTTAGATTTTTTTATTTATATATCTTGATTTTGTATTTTCTTTTAAATAATTTGGTTTAAAGGAATATCTTTGGATACATTTTCTACTGCTTTTTGATCACTGTGTGCTGCTGTCTGTTTTTTTTCTACGAACAGAATTTTATATAGTATAAATTCTTTTTATTGACAGAGTCTTTTCATTGATTGAGTAATTGACAACGACATCGCCCCGTTGCTATGATTACATATTGTGTTTTTTTCGCTTCTTTTCGCTTTTTATTGAAATGTATTTCATTTTTATACGCTTGAGACTTGGAAGTGGCGCTGTCTCTGTGTCCACTTATACTCAATAGACTTCTCGGGCCAGGCGCTTTAATTGCTCGGCATCGAAATGTAATTAACGTTGAGCCATGTGCCAAAAGCCAAGTAGCTTTGAGTGATTCGCACAGTTGGCTGCTAAGCCAGTCAGTCAGTCAGCTATTCAATCAGTCAATCAGTCAGTCAGTCAGTCAGGCAGTCAACTACACCTCTTGAAACATTTGTAAATTAGCGTAACAAAATTGCTAATTAGCTTTGAACTTGAATGGCTCTTAGCGGGAGCTCTGGTATATTTAGAATCATATTGCTAATTGTTGCAAAAAAAATATATGCATTATGATTTATTAAACATTTAAACAAATTAATGAGTTGAATTTTACAAAGTATTTATATTATTTTTTATTCCAACTGCAATGTTGTTTAGGAAACATTATGTATTGAACGTGTAGCTTAGTAAAAGTGCTAACTCTATTACACAAATTCTGTATTTAAAACAGAACTTTAATTGAAAAGTTCTGTAAAATTTTGTGCTGATATTAAAAATATGTAAAAAATCAAAATTGCATAAAATATTCATGAAACTTCATGGGCATAAAAAAGAGAATAGACAAAAAGCAAGTTATCCTGCGAATCTCAATCAAAAAGAATCTCAGTTCAAGTATTTTTATTTTTCTTTTTAAATCAAAACAAATTTTCAATATAATTATTTTAAGATCATAATGAATACATACAAACATATTGAAGTGACATTCAAGAAGATTAACTAAGCGATAACTTCCTTATGAAGATTACAAGCAGATCACAAAAGCCCTTAATATGTAAATAATATAAATATGCAAATATGTAAATTGATTTATGCAATTGATAAATATTTATACTCTATAAAATAAATGACAAAAAAAAGAGGGTAGAACGAAATTATAAATTGGTTTGTCATGGAATTGTAAGATATTATATATAGGGTATTTATTTATTTCAGTTCATTGAATTACGAATGAGTTACGTATACGTAATTTATAAAATTAATGGCCTTTCATATATATATATAAATATGTATGTGCATTTATTTTATATGAAACATCCGACAAAAATATGGTTAAAATCATTTTTAACTAGTTACAAATTTGCATTTGTTTGGCTGACTGCCGCAGCTTTAAGTGCATTTTAATTAAATTTTCATGTTTAGTTCATTAACAATTCAATTTGCTGTTGCCAGCAAAAAACAAAAACAACAACAACAGCAACAACAACAATAACAAGTAAGAAAGCTCTAGTCGGTGGTACCCGACTAGGAGATCCCCTGAACCCTGCGATGAGCCGATATTCCAAACATTCTATGCTTATTTAACATATACATATATACAAGCAATACATATACACACACATACACACACACATACGCACGCACGCATAAATGAGCGCTCTGCTGACTGCGCAGTTACGCAGCGACTGCGCTCGGACTGCAGAAGAGCTATATTATCGGAACTTAATTGTTGAATAAGTTCTTTTGTAGATGGACTTTCTTAATCACACTTTCAGAGCGTAATTATGTCATTCATATGTGTGTATTTGCCGAAGCACAAGTCTCTAGCACTTGAAATACGTTTTTTGCAAATTTGGGGCGAAGGGGGCGTGGCATCCAAAATATAACAAAAATCAAAATTGTATAAACTCCACATTATACTAAATACAAAATAAGGAGTCTCTAGCTTTAAAGATGTGCGAGACATAATTTTATTACTGGTTTCCGATTTCGTTTTAAATCGATAACATTAAAATGATCAAAGTTATCGATTTTTTGAAACAAACTTGATATGCGCGTGCTATACAGGAACCTACATAAAAAATTTCAAGTCTCTAGCTCTTATAGATTCTGAGATCGACGCGTTCATACATACGGACAGACGGACAGACGGACAGACGGACAGACGGACAGACGGACAGACAGACAGACAGACAGACAGACAGGGCTAAATCAACTCAGCTTGTCGCCCTGATCAAGAATATATATACTTTATGGGGTCTGCCACGCCTCCTTCTGCCTGTTACATACATTTTAACAAAACCATTATACCCTGTTTTCCCATTTTCAATGGGTTCAGGGTATAACAAGTAAGAAAGCTCTAGTCGGCGGTACCCGACTAGGAGATCCCCTGAACCCTGCGAAGAGCCGATACTCCAAACATTCTATGCTTATTTAACATATACATGTATACAAGCAATACATGCACACACACATACACACATACACATACGCATAAGCACGCGCTCTGCTGACTGCGCAGTTAGCGCAGCGACAGAGCGTGGGCTGCGCTCATAGGCTTTACTATGGGAAATTAAATGTTTAATAACTTCTTTTGTAGTTGGACGTTCTTAATCAAACTTTCAGAGCGTGATTCTGTCATTTATATGTGTATATTTGCCAAAGCACAAGTCTCTAGTATTTGAAATACGGATTTTACAAGTTTGGAGGGAAAGGGAAGGAAAGGGGGGTGGTATCAAAAATTTGACAAAAATCAAAATTGTATAAACTCTACATTATACTGAATACAAAATTTGGAGACTCTAGCTCTAAAGATGCGGGAGATATAAATTTATAACTGCGTTTCGATAACGTTTTAAATCGATAACATTAAAACGATAAAAGTTATCGAATTTTTGAAACAAACTCGATCTGCGCGTGCTATACACGGACCTACATAAAAAATTTCAAGTCTCTAGCTCTTATAGATTCTGAGATCGACGCGTTCAAACATACGGACAGACGGACAGACGGACAGACGGACAGACGGACAGACGGACAGACGGACAGACGGACGGACGGACAGACGGACAGGGCTAAATCAACTCAGCTCGTCGCCCCGATCAAGAATATATATACTTTATGGGGTCTGCCACGCCTCCTTCTGCCTGTTACATACATTTTAACAAAACCATTATACCCTGTTTTCCCATTTTCAATGGGTTCAGGGTATAAAAAGAGAGAAACAACAACAGCAATGAGATTGAGAGCCATAAAAAGGTTGCATAATTGCAGCGAGGCGTGCAAATTGCAACGGAAAGCAAATAACACAAAAAGAGGAAGAAATGTGTATAAAAACAACAATAAAACTATCGAGCATTATGAGTTGGCCATTGTAATTGCCATCAAATAATTGTTTAAGCATTGCCTGTTTTTTATTCGATTACATGATGTCGAGGCAAGGGTGATAAAAAAAAAAACAATTTAACGAAATCGAAAGCGGGGGCAGATCTATCAAATAAATATCTACATTTATGTAGAATGTGATTGCCAAAAATTAGCGTCTTAGGCAATGGTTGGTTAAAAGAAATAGCTCTTAGCCGTGTTAGTTCCTTGGTGCTGCCATAATAGATCTAAAATATATATATTCTAAAAATGAAGTTAGTTGATTAGTCTAGTCAACTGAAACTAATTAATGAATTTACAAAACTAATCAACTGTAATGACAGTAAATAATATCAACTAACATAGTGGATGTTGTCTTTATTAAGATAACATAAATTTGTGCGTTTATATCAATTTATGTGCTCATAAAATTTTATGTTTCTTCTAAATAAACTGTTTCTGTTAAAATTTCCATCTTGGCGCTGCCTGTTGAATGGCATTTAAAGATCTTTCACATTGGATTCTAAATATTTTTCAACATGTTCCCTCTGCCTCTTGCAACTTCCTGCTCTGCTTGGCAACTAGACTTGATGCCCTGTTATCAACATGCGATTTTTGGCACTTTTTTTTATGGCAACGCCGCCATCAAGCGAAACTGAAGAGAGAGAGAGAGATGGGTTAGGATAGGCAGGGAGCGGGTGCTGCCGGCGACTATCACGCTGTGTTGCTTGTCCTTTGCCAGTCCTGTCTGCCATTCTTGTTGCTCTTGTTGCTGTTGCTGTGGCTGTGGCTGTGGCTGTTGCTGCCTGTTGTGGTGGTGCTCTATACATTCTTGTCTCATTTTCATGGGCCATTTACGTAGACAAAGACGCGCGGCATGTTTATGTATCCGTAAGATACATTTTAGGTTGACGATCCGCATCCGCGACGCTGCTGTCGCGTTCTGTCTGTCTGTCTGTCTGTCTCCCTCTCAGTCAGTCTGTCTGTATGTCTGAGTGCATTTGGCTATATAGTTGTCTACTCATGTATTTTTGTATAGCAAATACCGGTTTGCTGCAAAAGTTTTTATTATTTCTTTATTTTTTGGTTCTGTTGCGTTACAAAAAAGTTTTGAAATTTTTGAGTTTTTTTTATGTGAGCAGCGAGCGATGAATAACATTTGCTCGCAACAAATCTTATAATGCATAGAATTGGCAATATCTGAGGTTATAATGAGTTATATATGAAATATCAATAAAGCGTATATAAATATATATAATATTGAAAATTAAAAGTTTATTTAATACTCTATGCTTTGAGTCGTACCCTTCCACATATTGTTAGTAAATAATGCTAACAACATTTCCTTACAGCGCATTTTTACAGTCAAGGATCTTGGTTTACTCTTCGTCTCAAAACTTAGTTTCAATCTTCATGTCTCAGCTTTATTAAACGTTAGTCAAAGGAGTTTATACATCTCTTTATTATCAAATGTTTATATATTTCCCTGGTAGGACCTATATTGTATAAATTGTATCAGAAACGTATTGAAACGGTCCACAAATAATTTCTACTCCTTGCCCTATGAGATCTAAACTGTGACCGCATAACTTTATATCTCCTTCAGTTTTAGAACTTCAAAATTAGATAGTTGAGTTACTGGTGTCCTCCTCTATCGATGAGTCAAAAATCATTTTTACGACGCGATTTGGGGGCGGGGCATATCAAAAAATACCCTGAAATTTTCGCATTTTTGGAGCGTAAGCGTAACATTACCCTAGACGCTTTCTAAGAACTGGCAAAAATTTATATGTCTACGCCCACGGGGGGCGTGGCAAATCCATATTTTGCAATCTTTTGGAGCTGGCAGCTGGGTAGTGAATGAGCATTCTGCGATCTGTAGCGCCCGACTGCAATGTTCTTACTTGTTAATCCTAACTTTTATATCATTTCAATATTATTTAATAATTAAAATCTAGATTCTCGATTCCATTTGCTATTTTACAAACAAATAAATAGTACACCCTCGTACTAGTTCTCTGACTAGCCTTAATGTTTCTTATTGAAAACTAACTCTAACAAACTCTAATGAAAGCGAAAAGTCAAGAATTTTTCAATATAGCAGTCGATCTCTTTGAAACATATACCTTTATTGAAACATTAACTGCATTAGCCTAAGTTGGAGAGGTTAGGTTCAACGAATGAAGATAGCCAGAAATGGAAATTCCTTATGCTCCAACTAATGCTCGAGTGAAAACATTTTACTTTATAGTTTCGTTTATTAGGTCGTTAAGGAACTCGCCTAGCACTTACGGATTTTCTTTTAAATATTTTCACTTGAATTATAGCTATTGCTGTTACTTTTCGGTTTGGCCGGGGGTAGAGTCTTAGCGTAAATCAAACGCCCATGTGCCATTTGCCGTTTGTCAGAGGTGTCTGTCGGGCTGTCAACGCCTCTGGATTTGGCCAAAAACTGTTCAACAGTTTTTTTTATGTTTTATTTCTATTTGCGCTCTTAACTATGCTCGTTAAATTTGACACAGAAATTCCGAAAAGTTCAACGCGCCCTGAAAAAACTGTCAAGCGATATAATCAGCAAATATTTATTTATTTATTTAACTTTTACTCGCTTAATATTTGCTTACGTATCTCTTGTTTATCAAATGTTTGCCGAGTCATAAAACTTCAGCAAACACAAGTCAGACGCAGCTCTCTTTTTTTTACTTTTCATACAGGAAACACAATTTGTAGACTCTAACAAGCCCCTCCTAAAAATTGCATAAGGCTTGCGGTAGGGCGTCACAATTCTTATCACTCTAGCACTGGCCTGCTCAAGACTAAAATAGAATCAAGTAGAAATTGTTGCAATCGGGCACTACCGACTGCATAATACTCATTTATGGTTGAAATACAGTTGAATCTCTTTTAGTAAAGAAGTCAGAAAGGAGTCTGCAGTAACTTAACTGGAACTCTGGCAAAAAATATGTGTAAGAGGCAGAACCCATAAAGTATATATGTTCTTGATCAAGACGATGACTCGACTTAGCCCTGTCCGTCTCACCTCGATCTCAGAACCTATAAGAGCTAGAGGCTTCATATTCTTTTAGGCCCATATATAGTATGCGCAGATTGAGTTTGTTTAAAAAAAAACAATAACTATTTCCGTTTTAATATTATTGATTAAAAACTTTATCGAAATGCATTTATTTAATTATATATCAAACATCCTAGGAGCTAGAGATTCCAAATTTTGTAATATACGTACATACAAGCTCTGGAGTATGTTTAAAAACTCAGATCGGACGGGGTACAGGGGATCTCCTAGTCGGTCACCCACGACTAGAGCTGTATTACTTGTTAATACTTGTTTTCTAGGGCTCTCAGCGCGGACAGGCGACAATTGCACAAAACCAATATACTCTTCACTTCACTTATTGAATGAGTGTAAAATAATAATAATAATGATAATAATATATATATATATATATATATATATACATATATATATTAATGATTTCTTAGAACTTTGTATATGTGTTGTTCAGTTATCAATCATTGATATCTTTTTATTTGGAGTGGGGCAATTCATAAGGAATTTGCACTAATGACTAACTGAGCTCTGTGACCTGATAGCCTCATTTCATTGAAATATATATTCAATGGGCGAATTATATGGTTACTCTTTGCTTGATAGCATTATCTATATATATATATATATATACTTATTCATATTGATGTAAATGTGAGCGGGCCTGATACAAGAAAACATTCTGAGTGCGAGGAATCGACTTACATTTTCTTTCTGGGGATAGGATATTACAATATATTCCTAGTTAAAACAAGTAAGAACGTTGCAGTCGGGCGCTACCGACTGCGGGATACTCATTCACACCCCCACAGATCACACCCATTGCCACGCCCACAATTGGTTTGTACATATATAATTTTTTGGAAATCAATAGAGGAGATCAGCAGTAATATCTGTATATAATTCTGATTTTCTCACTGAGAATCGGAAAAACGTATAGTTTTTCCCGATTTGCCACGCCCCAGTAGGCGTAGACATATAATTTTTGGCCAGTTCTTAGAAGTAGTGAAGGGTAACGTAAGTGTGAAATTTGGATGCTTACACTCAAAAAATGCGAAAATTACAGGGTATTTTTTAGCCGGGCATACCCCATAAGGGGCGTAAAATTTATTTTTGGCGCATCGATAGAGGAGCTCACCAGTAACTTACCATCCAATTTTGAAGCTTCTAGCTCTAAAACTGTAGGAGCTACAAACTTTTGCGGTTTGCCACGCCCCCTATGGGCGTAGATATATCCGCCATATCTTTTCCAACTTGGGTTGTCAACCCGAGTATATATACCAAGTTTCAAGTCTCTAGCATCAATAGTGCTCAAAATATTACAGAATTTGAAAAATCACTATATAGTCAGATCCGATTTGCCACGCCCCTAGTAGGCGTGGATATATAGATTTTTGGTCGATCTTCATAGGATCGTATCAGTAACCTACGTGCCAAATTTGGGCGTTTTAGCTTTAAAACTGTAGAAGATACAGTTTTACCCGATTTGCCACGCCCCCAATGGGCGTAGATATATCCGCCATAGCTTTTTCAACTTGAGTTGTCAACACAAGTCTACATTCCAAATTGCAACTCTCTAGCACTTCTAGAAGTAGTGTTTCTGAGGTATGGGCAAATGCATTTTCCGATTTGCCACGCCCCTAGTGGGCGTATCGGGAAAATCTTGACACTTTATAATTCGAGGGTATACACGAGTATATATTCCAAATTTCAACTCTCTAGCTTCAAAACTGTGCAAATGGTTTGCGTTCATACGGACAGACGGACAGACGGACAGACGGACGGACGGACAGACGGACAGACGGACGGACAGCGTGACGGACATTGCACAAAACCAATATACTCATTTCACTTTGTGAATGAGTATAAAAATCTACAATATATATTTGTGAATTCTGAATTGAATTATATATTTGCAAATAAATATTGAAACAGATTATTTAGAGTTAGTAAGTCTTGGCCATTAAATTTGTTCATTCTTACCTTAGCTCATTAATTATTCGTAACTCTATCATCATATCTTCTTCTTCTTCTTTTACTCTCTGAGCGTGACGCGCTTAAGATTCAAATGTATTCACTTTTGAATAGTCATTAAATACAAATAAATTAAGTAAAGCTTCAGCTAAACGAGTTACGTTTTTTTATTGGAAATGTTTATTCAAACGGGTATTTATATGACTAATCAAGTCTGTTTGTTAGCTTCATTCACATAGATCCTTAAAGAGAGTTTCAATTCTTTTTAAGAATTTTCTCTAAACTCTGCTAAACTAATTTATTTAATACAAGATTTTTGTTAATTGATTTGTTTTTGTTTTTTCTCTCTATTTTCAGGTATGTGAAAAATTCCATATTAATATACGGAAATGTGTTAGTACTGTGTAAGTTAGTCGATTTATCTGTTACTCTAAAGTATGTATAAATTTGTCATTATATATATGTATAGAAATATTTATGCTAAAAACAACAAGCTTTGATTCCATTTTGAACATACTCAAAGAACTAGTGTTTAAGTATGAACATAATATTGACGGCCACTTCCTGACGCCATCAAGTGGACTGCGGAAGTGTATGGAGGAATTTGCGACCATCAACAACGTCAATACGGCCGAGTATAGGAACATACGAAAACACACAAGAGATAGATAATAATAAGAATTTTAAACAAAAGGCGTCGCAGGATAAAGTTTTGTCTCTCAATCATCTCAGGAAAATATAAAGTATTGTATCTTAAGTAATTGGAAAATATGTCTGAATCTTTGTTGAAAATTTTTAAATTGCGTTTTAATAAAATTGATAAAGTTTTTTTGAAATTCATGTGGTATTTTCAACACACTTGGTGAAGTCAATGAAAGTATGGTCGACTTATGTATGAGTTTCTGCTGAGATTCTTGTTATTGTAGAGAGACTGCAAATGAAAAATTTTGATTAGTTATATGCAATTCTTTATATATGCATAATCTGTTTATACTTGAAAAACTGAGTACATAGAATTGATATTTTATTGAAAATATTAAACATCTTCCATTAAGAATACGTATGTGTGTCTAGCACCTTATCTCCTTTATGTTTTAGGTTGCGACGCAATAGCATCCATAGAATCTATTAATTCTAAAATTCGTTTTCTAAAATACACTTGTCGTGACTTTAATCCATTTGGTCACAGATCTGCCAAAGCTCACTTAGCAGTCCTTCAATTTCCCCCCAATATATAAACAACAAGAACGAAAAATATCACAACAAGGCCCAAACAATCTGGCCAATTATGGGGCAACAATTGCTGGAGCTGCACTTATAGTCTGGCTAACCCTTTGTAAGCCCATTTTGTATGACACTGCGACGCTCATTAGCGCCTCAATTAAAAAAGCCAGAAAAACAATGACAACAACTCTTGGTGGTGTCATGCATACATATGGCTAAATACATATAAATTCAGTTGGGGTCCTGCTATGTCCTTTGCTATGCATGTGTGTGCGTGTGCGTGTGTGTGTGTGTGTGTGTGTGGGACAATTGTTTTTGACACAAAATGATTTTAATCATAATGTCATTAAACACGCAACTGTCAGCTGAAATATTCAGTGAACATGACACGACAAGGGATAGTCCGTAGTTCCCTTACAGAGACACAAAAGAGGGAGAGAGAGAGAGACTGAGGGAGAGAGAGACAGATGTATATATTCCCTCTAACCTTACGCAAGTTTTCAAAGACAGCGGCGACAACAAACGAGCCGGCAACGCTGGCCATGCACGGGGCTGCCACCACATGTGAAGATCTCACTCAATTGATAATTTCTGTCACTTAATTGCCGGGGCTTAAACATTACAAAACTTTTTCCCTCTTCTTTTTGCCTTTTCATTTAGCCCATTGTTAGCATAATAAATTAATTTTTACTTTGTCTTGTTTTTATCATTTTTGTTGTGTCTTTTTTTTGTTTTTTGTTTTTTTCTTTTTTGCCCCGCACTTGATTTAAAGGGCGTCAGTTTGGTCGAGTTTTCGAGTCGAGTATCGTAAAAAAGTCAAAATATAAGAAATTATTTCATGTCTCGAAGCACGCACCAAAAAAATGTTAACTTCCGTTCTCTGTTGAGTGGAGAAAACATATTGTTCGGACTTCTGCATACCCTATCTTAGCGACATGGGTATTTTCAAATCAATCTATTTCAAGTAGTTCTGATCAGTGATAATTATGGAACCAAATGAATCTTCAAATTTGATCAGTATTTAACTCCTTTCCTTTATAAAGTTTCAATGTTTAACGTTAAAAAATCGAAAAAATAAAATGAAATAAAGAGAAAAAGAAGTACGATATTTGGAAATAAATCCTATAGCTTTAGTAATTATGGTATGTATTATGCATTATGTATGAAATATCATTATCGTATTACGGAATGGAGTTACAATTTCTTTTCATTTTGATCATATTTGATCACATTTATGGGATTATCATTTAAGTAATGACACAATTTTCAAAAATTTGTTAAGTTTGTTTATTAAACATGTGCAATTTTGTGTTAAAATATTTTCATAAATAAAGTAATAATTCGATTAAAATAATATATATATATATATAAGCGAGTCGGTATGTAGATAGTTTAGTTTTAGTTTAGTTTCTTTTTTTTTTTAGGAAAAATGTAATGTTATATGGAATTTTCTATTCTCTATATTTAGTTTCCTCAATTGCAAATGTTTGTACGGTCTAATCTTACAAAGGGTATTTGTTCTTCGAATAACTGTAAAAGTTCTTGTATTTATACATATATATACGATAAAGCTCTTTAAAAGAGTCGTAAAGGTAATTGACGATACTTTGGCAGCCAGTGAGAGATCATTGAAGGCGGTGCTACGGCTGTTGCCGCCATGCCAAGTCACGCAATACAAAATACAAAAGGAAAGAGTGTAAGAAGCCCCTCAACAACAACAGCAACAACAACAACAACAACAACAACCAACGAAATGGCGTTTAGGATGTGCATTGTGTCCAGCTTCGAGAGGGCGTTGACCAATGCAATTGAAGCACTAAATGAATATGGAGTCAATGTTGAAGTTGAAGTTGAAAATAGAAGATGACGCTGTAGAAAAGGTGACTGGATCTGTAAAGCTATACATATATTTATATATATATATATATATATATATATATAGGTATATATATTTAGCTATACATATATATATATATCTTTGTGTCTGGTCGCTTGTTGAGCCAGTGTTGTATGTGTGAGTGTGTGTGACTGTGGCCCTCTGGGGGGCTACTCAATTTGCTAAACTTGGACAGAGTGGCACCGCCTACGTTACGCTTGATTAAAAATGTGCAATAACAACAACAACAACAACAATAACAACAAGTATTACTGTGGGCAAAAAAGGCAACTCCGAAGTTGCTTTTTTGTGAAGGGTTGTGCCAGCAGACACGTTTTCCTGTCGCGTTATTTGCCCTGATGAGGGTGCCTGCCCGTCGAGAGATAGGCAATTGCTTTGAGAAGAGGGTAGGTTTCGGCTAGTGCATCCGCTTGTTCATAGATGGCGCCACATGTACTGCATGAAAGATTTACGAAACAAAAAAGTATTTGAGAAATATTTAAAGTAAAGAGAAATTTAGGCAGCGCATTGTGAAAAGCTTAAAATATATTTGTATTTATATAAAAATTGAAGTTCCTTACAATAACTGAGATAATTGAAGGGAAACTAATCTTTAAACTGGATTAACATGTAATGTTTATTGTGTGAGCTTTTGTGTACACAAAACTTAAGTCCAGTTTCTACAAGATCAAGCATTTCAATACATTTATATAAAACTTTAATATTGAGATTGAATTTGTAATAGCATTTCATGAATTGACTGGCTTTAGGAAACATTAAACAGAAGTTTGTTTGAAGCATATTGATATTAAGGAAGTCATATAGTAGCTTTTCAAAGAGATCCACATACAACTCGATTATCTCCCATAAGAAGGTGTAACAAAGGTGCCTTCTGTATAATATATCTCCGAAATATTCAATGACATTAGCAAACAGAAACGTAAACTGATTTCCAGACAGAGTCTTTACTTGGGAACTCCTTTCTTCACTCACTTTCAATTTCGTAAGACTCGCCATCAAATATGAGAGGTAAAACCAAATGTTACTCCACAAACCGCAGTCGAAGGCCATGTCTACACCGCAAAGGATTCAAACAGCACTTGGGCCAATAAAGAGGAAGTTTTTTTCTTACCAAATGCAATTTGTGTCATAATAATGCAGTAGTAAATGTATCTGATGGCTGCGCTTTGCCTGAGCGCATCCTCTATAGCTGTTTCAAGAGCGCGACTGTTGTGCTCTTAATCCCTCATCATCATAATCAACTGAGCCAAAAAAACAAACCTAAAACAAGTGTGAAATTCGTGGAAACAGCGTGAAGAGTAGCCCAAGCCCAAGACCAAGAAGAAGAGCTGAGGCCGCGTCGTGTGGTGTTGGATTTTATATGATGTTTCATACAGATACATTTCCAGGCTCTACGCCCTGTGAGTGTGTGCGTGTGTGTGTGTGTGTTATTTCGGGCAGTTCTTGAACTTTGCCAATGTCAGGGCAGCCACAGCAACAGCAACACTATTGGGGGCCATTGCAGTTTGGCCAGGTATTTTAGCGGGCAGATACATTTGTATCTGTATCTTTTTACCTGTATCTTTGGCACGTCGACAAAAGCCAACAACAGCGATGACGACGTCTACATGTGTTTGCTGTTGTATATTTTATATATTTCATGGCGTTTTTATGTGCTCGTCGTCGCATTTGTTGTTGTTTTTGCTTTTGTTGTTTTCTGTGTGGTTTTAGGTTTTAGGTCTCTTTTCTTAGCCCGTTTGCACGTCAGCAACGCCCTACTACTTACCTACCTGAACCTGAAGCTGAAGCTGAAGCTGAACTGAAGTCGAAGTTGAAAGCTGAAAGCTGAAGTCGAAGCTGAGCCTGGGCAGCAGCCCTGTATCTTTGGCTGTACCTTTTGCCTTTTGCAGATTTGCTCATATTCCTTTTAAACTTGTTTCAAATTATTTCAGACTAGACGTGCATAAATCTACTTAACAACAAAACGAAGAAAAATAAGAAAAAAATCTACTTAAGCGCACAAAGGTAAAATACCAACAAAAAAGCAGCAGCGAGTTTGCAGGCGAATATGACTGACTGTCCGATACTCGTTCACATTGGAACAACAGCTAGAAATATATCGATATATTAAATATATATCTATGGGATGACAGAATTATGTTGCTAGATAAAGATCAGATATATACAGATATATATATATATATATATATATATATATATATATATATATATATATATATATATGTATAGATATATAAATAGACTAAGATACATAGCTGAATATTAAGCAATAAATATTTATATATATATATATAATTAAAAAATTCCTTCTCAAGAAGGAAATTAAACTAAGCTCAAGTGAAGGTCACTTATCTTACCAATATCTTAATCATAAATATACTCTCGTAGATATTATACATAAAAGGTATTTCAAAGCGAATATACTCTTCTCTCTCGAAACGAAAAACCTAAACTCGAAGTTAGCGACTAAAGATTTTGGCCAGGGCTTTTCTTTGTTGCCAATTGTTGTACAAGTTGCTGCTATGCTAAATAATTAAGTTAGCACTTTTGTGTGCTGCGGATTTACAACTCAATGGGACGGTGCGGGCAGGGGCAGGGGCAGGGGCAGGGGCGTGTCAATGTATGTGTGTGTGGCTAAAGTGGGCGCAAATGTTGTATGCATGTTGACAGTTTCTTGGTAAGGACAGAGAATTTTTGCTTTACATATGTCGCCTTGTCTTTATCTGCGCTTGTCTACTGGGCAACATCTCTTGGGTTTCCTATGAAAATATATATATACTGTTGTTTGACAAGGGCCCCCAAAAAGCCAAAGCTAGTTGCTGCTGTTGTTAGTGTTGTTGTTTCTGTGGAAGTTTTGAGCGCACATTACAAATTCACCGGAATCCAATTTATTGCTGCAACCATCAGAAGGAAGCCGTCTCTGTGGCTTTCCATCTTACGACAACGGCTATCAAATTTGTCGAGTGTTGTAAAAAATGCTCTGGCTAAGACTTTTCAGACTTTTCAGCTGAGATCCATTCCATTTAGAGCTGAACACTCGTTGCAGCTCTGTGACAGCTGACAGTCTGTTCGCTGGCTGTGTTGGCTGTTGGATGTTTGTTGCCCCTGAAATGGAGAGTTCGACAAATGAGAGTGAGAGTTGAAGTAAATTAACTTGAGTTTAGGCATAACTGATATGTAGGTAGATAAATCTTGGCTAAGATTTCGGCGAGATTCCTATACGAATATGAAGTGTGTGTATGGGATTTGTGGTGAATGAAATCTTGAGACTTTAACTAAATAAATAAGTAAGAGTTACTAAATGGTAAGGTTTGAGGACTACAGTTTTAATTGGCTTGAAAAGGGAATAAAAGTAATTTATTCTTAAAGTTTTACTGTTCTTATTTACTCTTTACAAAATGCAATACATATTTAGTTTCTTATATTTTCTCAGAGATTAATCTTATTTGTTATTATATTATATATATATATTATATTATATAACACGTTCCTTATTTAATGTGGCTTAGTTAAAAATACAAAAAGTATGTTTGTTTAAGACATAACTTTATGTTATATTAATTTTTAGTATATACGTGATATGGTCACACGACTGCAGGGCTTAATTAATATTTTGGATTTAGAATTTTTGAATTTGCTCCTATTTGAGCTTATATATATAGTTTCTTCAATAAAAATATGTCGCTGATGCTGTTCTGATTGTCGGCCTATCGTCTTTGATGTTTAAAAAGAATGCAAAATGCAAATCAGTGAGGTGTTTTTCGAGCTCTTGCAACAGTCCGGTTCCAGTGTAACCACTCAAGGTTGTATACTTTTTGAGATCTGTGGAACCGCTATAATTCACACTGTGGCCTTAGCTTGGGCTATCGTCGATGCCTGTTCCTGTGTATACAGATATGTGCCTTAATGCACAACACTTAAGCAGAAGTTTATGACAATCAGCATCCGATTGGGGCACACCACTATGGATACCTTGCATCAATAAGGTTCCCAAACAGGTGACTCATGCCAAAGAATGCAATTCTCATGTTTCGGGTTGATAAACTCTTCGAGCCCTCTTCAATATGGGATGGGCTGAAATAAAAGATGGCTACAAGCAAACAAACAAAAGGTATTAAACAAAGGAAGTAAGACATATATGTTTGTATAATATACTTTTATATAGTATATGCCGTGAACTGCAACAGTAATTTATATATGAGAAATTCTTGACTGTTTTAATAACATTGTATTACACAAAATGTAATACTCGTGCTACTGAGCTATGTGGAACTTAAAATAAAAATATTCCTTTGCGCTTTTTATACCCTGAACCCATTGAAAATGGGAAAACAGGGTATAATGGTTTTGTTAAAATGTATGTAACAGGCAGAAGGAGGCGTGGCAGACCCCATAAAGTATATATATTCTTGATCAGGGTGACGAGCTGAGTTGATTTAGCCCTGTCCGTCTGTCCGTCCGTCCGTCCGTCCGTCTGTCCGTCTGTCCGTCTGTCCGTCTGTCCGTCTGTCCGTCTGTCCGTATGTTTGAACGCGTCGATCTCAGAATCTATAAGAGCTAGAGACTTGAAATTTTTTATGTAGGTCCGTGTATAGCACGCGCAGATCGAGTTTGTTTCAAAAATTCGATAACTTTTATCGTTTTAATGTTATCGATTAAAAACAAAATCGAAATACAGTAATTAAATTATATCTCCTACATCTTTATAGCTAGAGACTCCTTATTTTGTATTTGGTTGCATGTGTGTTTTATACAATTTTGATTTTTGTTATATTTTGGATGCCACGCCCCTTTCGCCCAAAATTTGCAAAAAACGTATTTCAAGTGCTAGAGACTTGTGCTTCGGCACATACACATATATGAATGACATAATCACGCTCTGAATTTTTGATTAAGTAAGTCCATCTACAAAGGAACTTATTCAACAATTAACTTCCCATAATACTGCTCTTACTGCAGCCTGAGCGCAGTCGCTGCGCTAACTGCGCAGTCAGCAGAGCGCTCGCTTATGCGTGCGTGCGTGCGTATGTGTGTGTGTGTGTGTGTACATGTGTTGCTTGTTGTTAATAAGCACAGAATGTTTGGAATATCGGCTCATCGCAGGGTTCAGGGGATCTCGTAGTCGGGTACCACCGACTAGAGCTTTCTTACTTGTTATTTTATCAAGTAAGGAAAAAATATATAAAATATAACTCAATCCAGTTCCCAAGCTGAAAAGCTTTCTTATCTCTGGAGATATATCAAAACGCATCTGACAGATGATACGAATGCGACAGAGCAACTAAATATACCTTTCCATTTGTAATGCAACACATTAGGCATTTCATGGCTAACTTCCATATCTCAAATACTTATTTGATAAGCTTATTTGAAATTCATCTTACATGATAAATAAATATAGATGGATATAGTTCAAGTTCCCTGCACATTTTCATACTCAGTAAACTGTTTTCGGCCATGGACTTTACACATCAACTGTTCAGCTTTACTTTTACTATTTATATTCATTCACGAATTTAAATGAGTATATTGGTTTTGTGCAATGTCCGTCTTGCTGTCCGTACGTCTGTCCGTCCGTCCGTCTGTCTGTCCATAGGAACTCAAACCATTTCGCCGCTATTGAAGCTAGAAACTTGAAATTTGGAATATATACTTGTGCATACCCTTGTCCGATCAAGTATTAAGATTCCCGATACGCCCAGTAGGGGTGTGGAAAATCGGAAAATGCATTTCCCGATATCTCAGAAACACTACTTACGATTGCACTAAAGAATTTGTATACTGGCGTTGACTATTCTGCAGTCAGTAGCGCCTGACTGCAATGTTCTTTTTTGTTTCTACTCTATTTCTTATTTTTTGTCTTTACCCCTTCCCAATTATCCGTGAAGCTGTTGCTGGCGACCCTTTTTGCATCGTACAGTATAGTCGTACACTCGACATTTAATGCTTGGTGAAGCAAGAAAGCCGTAAGCCGAAAGCCGATCCACATGCCTTCAACGGGTAATTACGGTCATAGAAACAAGCAGACACACAGATACAAATACAGATACATGGATGGCATGTCTCTATAATTTATGACAAGTATAAGTTTACAGCTCTTCGGCTGCGGCTTCAGCTTCAGTTTCAGCTTTTGGGCTTGCTAAGCATTTGCAACATTTAAAACTAATTCAAAAGCGCATGGCGTACTGTAATTAAACACAATGCTAAGCCGAGCCAAACCACGTTGAGTCGAGTTGAGTTGAGCTGAGAGCTGAGAGCTGAGCCAGGCTAAAGTATCTGCCAGATACATGACTGTGCTGGCCCAGCTCGGCCCGAGGCGCACAAAAACCTATTAAAAAGCAAAACGTTAGGCTCCACCAGGCCCGAAGATGTGGCCGGGCCTCCGCCTCAGTTTCGCATGTTTATCTCGACAACTCGATGGCTGCTGTTGCTGCCGGAGTTGCCTTCTGCTCCAACACAGATACATAGATACTTTTAGCACAGACTCAGATACAAGCACAGGCGGCGACACTTAAATGCACGCTGTGCGGTAGTTAGCGTGGCGAAATGAAAAAATTACTAAAGCTAACGTAAAATATGGTACATGGAAT
Organism: Drosophila nigricruria; assembly: GCA_037075265.1. Taxonomy (NCBI): domain Eukaryota; kingdom Metazoa; phylum Arthropoda; class Insecta; order Diptera; family Drosophilidae; genus Drosophila; species Drosophila nigricruria. Next base: position 1,393,197 of record JBAMCI010000053.1, read on the forward strand.
CCAGGGGTTGTGACGAGCAGACGGGGCGTGTTGTGTGTGTGCGTGTGTGTGTGTGTGTTTGTGTGTGTGTGATGGCGGGCTTGTCTTAGAGGGTAAACCTGTTGAACGCATGAAATTAACATGAACTGTCAGGCCAGCGGCTTGAACTGGAATAGAGTTTGAATTTCGGTCGGCTTTAAATCTACTTCCTGGTCTAAGCAAAAAGCAAACAGTTCTCTCTAAGCCTTCCCCCCTCTCTCTCTCCCATCTCTCTCTTTTAGTATCTTTCTCTGCATAGTTGTGCTCTGCACAGCTATTAACATTCATAATTGATAGGTTTTGGCCAAAACTAAAAGTATTTATATATTTTTTTTGTGTTTTAGGTTTGAGGGCAAACAAAACAATTATATCTTCTTACTTTTGTTTATTAAATGTCTGTTTTTTTTTGTTTCCTTTCTGTTAGCCCTGCAGCCTTTTTAAACTATTTACATAATGTTTATTTCTAAATTATTTTACAACCGCTCTGGGGCCATTTGACTAAATGTTGCCGTAAAATGCATGAGCACTTTGCAAATGAATACATATCCCATTGTACAGCTATTATAATATTTATGCGGGTCGAAAGAAAATAATGCTAGGCGCTGCTGTTTGGAAGTGGTTTTAACATATGGAAAAACTTATCTTTAAGGCAGTTACTAATTCATTTAAATACAAATTGTGATGTATGATGATGCTATCGTTGAGGAGCTCTATTGATTTGCCAAAAATGATAAATGTAGAAACCAATTGGGGGAATGGCAAATCGGAAAAATCTATATCTTGCATTAGGAGTGAGCTGTGCTACCGTGAATGGGTTATCTAAAGTCAGTAGTCGATAAGTTAATCGAGTGAAGCATTGCTATGGATTGCTGAGTACGAACAATTGAATTAAATCGCTCTAAAAATGTTCTTAAAATGTTTAAGAATTGAATGATATTTATGGAGCGAGTGTATGCCGCTGATCTAAAATGTTAAATATTTTGAAGATTAGTTCTAAATTTTTCACTTTCATTTCCATTCTTTCCTTGACTGATTTACCGATTCATTTGCCTAAATAAAAAGTTGTAGAAAATATAAATTTTGTGATTGTTAATGATTGAGCTAATATTCGTTTCAAAATGCTTAAAATAACAATTAGATGATTAAGAAAGTGTTTCAGCTTCGAACTATTAGCATAGTTACTATTCATCTCTAAAAGTTATGTTTGCATTATATGCATATATTTCTATACGATTTTGTAGCCTTTGATATATTAATTTTGCAAATCTTTCCTCAATAATTTTCGCCCAAAATATTCTCACACAGCGTTCCTCAATGCGAATGTGTCAAGTGCAATAAATCGCAGTGTTATTAATTCAATGAAATTGCTTTCAGCAGCGCGCTACTCAGATACAGCTACAGATACAGATACAGCTACAGATACAGATACAGATACAGAGACAGATTTCTGCCAAGTTCATTGCCCAAATGCAGCGAAAAGAACCTTCAGACGTCAAACACAAATTTGTTGTTATTTTTTTCCGCGAATAGTCAGCAACCTTCGCTGAAATTGACAACTCATGCATGAGAGGTACAGCTCACGCCCCGTACGCTTATATATATATATATATATGCATATGTTTGCCCGATTTACTCAACCGAAATTTGCACATTGAAGTATTCAATGTTTCCTTCTACCGCCTCGGCGACGGCTCACCTTGCGCCAGTGCAGCCACCCACAATAAATCTTAAGTTCCCCCCTGCCACGCCCCCTGGCTGTTGGCTCGTCAGCGATTTGAAATGACACATCAAATTAAATACGTATAAATAAAAATGCAAAATAAATAAAAGCGGCAAAGCAAGCGCGCGCCACTCTCAAGCAACAACACCAAAAACAACGACAACAATTTACCCAAAAATAAATTTATAATAAAAGAAATAAACATATTTGCCTGCCAAGCTTTGCATGTGGGTGGCTGGCATTGGCTGGGGAATCGGTGGATATGGAGCATGGCCCTATATATAGTATTACTTTTATTTTTGGGGGGAATCGCTGCATGCATGTCAGACATCGAGTGTTATTCACCTTGAGTGTGTGCTAAGATTTTGTTTTTTGTGAGGGATGCTTTTTATCATGTTGCCTCAACAATTCTCTTACATGATTTCGTCTGAGTGTGTTTAATTTAATTTATATAAAATTAGGCTATTTAAATTAAAATATAAACTAAATTAATAACAGAAAATATTTAATATTTCGAACGATAAATTTAAAGAAGACGAGGTAGTTAACGTGTTTAGCCTTCATTTTGGTGTTTGAAATAAACTTAAACATTCTTCTATAAAGCAAAGTTTTCACCTGAAATTTAAGTGAGATTATATTGAGCTTTACTGATTACATAGCTGAACATTATGTGCATATGTTGCTTGTATATATATGTAAAATAAGCATCGAATGTTTTTAATATAACATCTTTGCAGGGTACAGGAGATCTCCTAGACGAGCAGTCTCGACTAGAATACTCATACTTGTTAAAAAAGTCTTTATTTACACAAGACCATATTATTCGTGAACTAGTATAGTTCATATGTGTAAATTATAAGCAATTAAATATTTATTCTTAATCATATATCATATACAAACAATGCTTATGACAAATTTCAATGCTAGATCTAAATGACAAATGATAAAAAGTCTTTAATATTTATATTTATATATTTTATATAATATGTCTAATATATACTTTCAACAATATGTATTAACTCATATTACTACCATAAATATATATTTATTTACAATCAATGTATATGTATAAGTGCTCTACATATAGAACTCAAACATCTATTTAAAATACATCGAATTCAGTAACAAAATTTAGCTGCAGCTGTGCAAAATACTTCTGCATTTGCTTAGCACGAAAACGAGTTTGAAACAACTTAAATACTTACTTTTTTTTAATGATTTTTGCTGTCAGCCATAAAACGGCACCGATGCAGGTGTTAATTAGTTGTGTCATTCTTATTAAGTAAATGATAAAAGTAGAAGAAGATGAAGAAGAAGAAGTAGTTGTAGTAGTAGAAGGCAAAATATAAAAGCTTTAAACACTAATTTATAGAAGAACATTCCATGTTAGAGAAGAACAAGCTAATTATAAATTCACTTTCAAAATACAAATAAAAGCAAGAGAAGAAGAAGAAGAAGAAATAGCAGAGCTCATCTAAGCTATAAAAGCAAAGACAAGAAGAACAATGGTACTACAAAGCATCGTAAACTTTCATTGAGGGAACACTGTGACAATTGTAGACCGCAAAAAAAAACGTGGTTGTAGATAGAGAAGGTGATGAGTGAAGAGGAGGGCTGAAGGGAGGGGAGGGAAGGGGGGAAGAACCGACTGTATTCAGAGTGGAACTGGCTCTGACAAGTGCTAATGAACTACAGCAACAACAACAACAACAACAACAAAAACACATTTCGTAATAATTGAGCGAGCCGAAGATAAGCGCAGGTGTGTGTGTATCTGTGTCTGTGTCTGTCTGTCTGTCTGTCTGTATATGTATTGGAGTCGTTTTTTTTTTGTCTCTCTCATTCTCAGTTTTGTTGATATATGCTAAAATATGCTAAATGATTCTTTCTCCCTTTCACTCTAACTCATTCACTCACTCGCTTGCTCTCTCTCCTCGCACGCTTGTTATTCCTGTTGCCCCTATCGACCTTCTCTTTCCCGCTCTTTGCCAATTCATTTAGGCAAACGAAACTCGTATTGAGGTAGTCTTGAATATTTAACGCGTCAATGGGAAAAAAAAAGGAAAAAAAAACCAAAAAAAAAACCTCGAAATAGAAATAGAAATTGTTTCAGTTCGCAATTATAGCAACAGCTACACAAATTGGTTTGAATTTATGTATTTCTCGCAAGATTTATTGATAGACGGCGAAATTTATGTAAACGGTTGACAGTTTTTTTTATCTTATTTTTTTTTTTGCGCTGTCTTTTCTTTTTTATGGCGTCCGGGGACACACGAAGACGTGTGAAATAATTTAAAATGCTATGCGAAAAGTGTTTTTTATGTTTATAGATTTCTCTGTAAATTAAATTTATTATAATTTTAAGAAACCCATAAATGCGACAATATAAGATTGGGAACTATATCAATTTGCTTAGCTATTTAACGCACAGTTAAACTTATGAAAACATATATTTAATATAATTATAATTATAGAATCTTTTACAAACTTTGACTTAAACTGTAATATATTATTATTGTTCATTTAATATTTTTGTATGTATTTTTTTTTATTGAGAACATTTCTTAAAAGCTTTGGTTTTAACTCTAATATTGTATTATTATTATTTTGTTTTTGTTTAAAAAACAAATCCTTTTTTTATACGTCGATTTTTATATTTTAATGCTAATATCTAATATATTATTTGTCATAAATAAAAAAATGTAATTTTTTTTTTCTGTATATAAATTTATAATAATATAAATGGATTCTTTTAAGTAAAAATTTATTATTATCAAAATATTTTTTTTGTACTCATTTACGAAGTCTTGCTGTTCGTCTGCATGTCCGCTATAAAGTTGAAATTTGTAATGTCTTGACAACCCAAGATCAAAAAGATATGGCGCATATATCTACGCCCATTGAGGCATGGGAAATCGGCTAAAACAGTATCTTCCACAATTTCAGAACTAGAACAACGAAATTTGGCATGCCAGTTACTAATACGATCCTGTAAAGATCGGAGAAAAATTATACGTTCACATGAAATTTTAGTTATGATATCCTAGAAACCTTCTAACGACTGACCAAAAATTATAAGTCTTCGTTCACTAGGGGCGTGACAATTCGAGAAAAACTATATTATCTACAGTTTTACAGTTAGAAACACACAAATTTATTACTATGTTTCTTGTTGATCTCCTCTATTGATTTGCCAAAAATTATATATATATATATATATATATACCACTTGTGGGTTTTGATCGTGAATGTGTATTCTGCAGTCGATAGCGTCCGACTGCAACATTCTTACTTGTTTTTAATTTTTCTGGTTTAGTATCAGTTATCAGAATTCTTTAAAAGCAACGCATGCAACGCTGCAATTCAGTTGAACTATACATTTATTTGCAAATAAAATACCAAGCTAATTAGCTTACCGTTAAAGAAGGTAACTGTATATGTTAGTTTGACGTGAGATAAGTTTATTTGCCTTGACTGTATCTTTATAAGGGTGTTTAAGCTTCGTCAATTGTACTCTAGTCTTTTTTTTCCCTGTTTACTTAATGACTAAATCTTTCGGCATATATAACTCACCTAGAAGTATTCGTAAAATCTATTGCATCCGCTAATTAGTTACTGATTGTGCTAAATTATGCGGTACTATTTATATTTATATATACATATGTATGAAGTGCACAGGAAGCATTATTCATTTGCAAAGAAACATTCGTCAGTTGAGCATTTGAAATGTTTTACGAATATGCATAAATGTATATGTGAGTTAATAAAAAGATAAAGTAGCGCAGAAAGCATAAATGTTTGCATTTCCGGTTAAATAAAAGAGAGGAATGCGTCAAGCGCCGTTAATGGCCAACGAGTAGTCCCTGTTGCCCTCTCGCTCTTGCTTTTGCTCTTGCTCTCTCTCTTTCCCTCTCCGTCTCTTTGTGCGTGTAGTCCCCAGAGTTTGTCCAGCTTTACCAGATGCCAACATAAACTGAAAGCCCCCATCTCATCTACCGAAACACTGCTGCTCTCCTGGGCATTTGACTGCACTTTATAAATATGCATAAGTTGGTCGAGTCGTGGGGGATGCGGCTCATAAAATATATATGTTTATATATATATGCTTATATATATGTATATATATCAAACCAAAAGACATCAAGTTACTTAATAATGAAGATCAAATACTCTTCAATCAGAAAAAAATTGATCCCACAGATATCTTATATATATTTGCTCATCTGGTATTGTTAAGCTGCCATGTTGTAGAAGAGGAGATCATGCTCGATAATAGATCATTATGAAAAACTCTATTATTCATCCATTCTTCGTCATAGGATTATTGCTCTAAGATTTTGTTTATATGTTAAGGTAGTTCAGGTTGTCTTCTATGATATAGCTATATAGAGTCATGAACTAAAAGACATTCGTATGACAATAACTGTTGCTCAAACATAAAAGGGTCTTAAAAGTCTCATATATACAAATTTAATTTTCTTTTCAGAAGAGTATTGAAACTAAGCTACGAAATTAACTCAAATGAAATTAGATAGCGTATAATGCAAGAGAGATAACAGCTATAGAACTGGATGAAGTAGCCAAAGCAGCAGCAACAGCTGAAAATTTATAACGACAACTCAACTAGTTCAAATTATTCAAATTAAATTAATAGATGCGGCAATGCAGCTAAGTAGAAAATTTCCAAGTCTTTTTTATGGGCTGAATTTCTAGTTAGTTGCTTCCTAGTTGCATGCGAAGAGAAAGAGAGATAGAGAGAGAGAGAGAGGGAGAGAAAGGTATAGACAGAGAAGGGGGAGATGTGTGTGTGTGTGGGGTGTGCTCTCACACGAAGCACTGGCTAATTATTCATTCATGACATGTTGAATGCACACACACAGGCCGGACGGACAGAGGGGCAAAGACTGACAGAAGTTACCTCGTGAATGCACACAATACACACACACACACACACACACACACACACACACACACACACACACACACACTCAACTCGCACATACTGCGTGCTAAAGTATCTGACGGATACGCATGCACACTGAGTAGAAGCTACAGTAGTTCAGATGAAATGTTTTAATTTTACTATAAGAATATTATGCTAATAGGTAATAATAATATGGTACTTTCATGGTTTGCCTAGCTAAAAGCTTATTTATTTGGATACTATCTAAGTACCCTAGTCGTCAAAATGTACGTAAAGGAATTTACAATAACCAAATATCTTTCATTCATCAAAGTCAATCAGTGTGACCGTATTTCCATGATATTTATTTTTAGAAGAAAAGAGATTTGATATCCGTAGTTTTCTTTTCTATATTATACTATGATTCTGTAATTAAATAATAAATCAGTTCGCTCTCTTATAAAACTTATTCATACATGTTACTTATCTTTATTAAAAATTTTGCATTAAAACTTAAGTTGAGAGATTAGAGATATTAAAATGGAGTTTTGCATGCACTATTTGTGAACAGCATACCAGCCTTTGAAGCCTCTGTGCACGTTCCACAGCGTAGCAAAGCAAAGCCTCGAAAGCCCTGAACAGCTTAAAAACGGGTTGTGGCTGCTGCTGCTGCTGCTGTTGATGTTGCAGCACGAAGGAACGCTGAGCTGCCCATTCTGATGTGCCCCGGCACCTGCTGCAGCTGTGCTCCTCCTCCTCGCCTGCTGTTTTTGTGGCACCGCTTGGAGCTTGCTAATAGCTTGTGTTGCCGTCGCTACAAATTAACTTTGGCTCCGTGTTGCATATTTGAGCGGCGACGCGGCTGGGCTGCAAATTACACTATTTTTCACTTGGCCGCCGTGTGAAATATGCAAAAAACATAAAATGGGAAAAACAACTAAAACGCAAAGGAAAAGGAAAAGCAAGCAAGACAAAAAAGAAAAGAAAAAGAAAAGAAAACGGATGTTCCATGTGACTCGCTTTGGTTTTTGGCTTTGACTCTGAGTAAAAATCTCACATGAGCGGGAAACGCAGTCAGGAAATTTCGCAACAGGAAGCTGAAAAAATGTGAAAAACCGAGTCAGAGTCGTTGGCAAGGATAAGAGCGCTTAAAGTCGCACATTTAGTGACAGTTTGTTGGATTTGCATGGCAACGCGACAACGTTGACGTGGCGAAGTTGTCATGATTAATGCGTGCCACAAGCTGCAGCAGCAGCAGCTGCTGTGGCAAAGAGCGTGAGAGAGGGACAGAAACGTGGCAAAGTGGGTCAAAACGCTTCAAATTCCAAATTCCACTTAGATAAAGTCCAGCAGCTCGCTCTTTGCTTAGCTTGACTTGCCACATGCAACGCCTGCGACAAGCAGCTGCCACAAAAGCATTCTTTCTTTCCTTCTTTCTTGTTGCAATGAAAGCGTAATTCTCTTCAATCCGCTAAATATGTTCACAAAATCTTGTAGAAAATTACAAAAAGTTGTCATTGAGCTTGGGGCTTAACTGAATTTATAGCTACATATATTCCTGGATGATTCCTCTACATGGTGGCAGATAACTCGTAATATCTTTTAAGCTTAAGTCACCGAATGGTTAGGATTGCATATTAGTCATATACAACTCAATCGATAGGAAGCACAATGAAGTGATATATGAAATACAACTACAATGAGATAAGCCAAATCAGTTAATTATAAAGGACATAAAATGTCAGGTAACATTTGGTGAAACAAATTTTTAAGAATATGAGTAAGTTCTATATGAGTATAACTAAAATAATTAAGATATTAAATAAGTAAATTTAAAGTAATATTAAATAATCCCAACTAGACTACATTTCAGTCCAAATTGCAGCTCAGTCAACATTTTTTTTAGAACTTTGCTTTAGCCCAAGCCATTCACAGGGCAGTCTTATCGCTAGCATCAGCCTGTTTATTTGCCATTATATATATATATATATAAATGTATAAAGCAGCCTGGTTTAAAGCAACTGTGGATTGTGTTTAAAGGTTTCGTGCCTCATTACATTAGAGCTGGATGCTGAATGCGATTATCTGGTGAACGGAGTAGATTTTAAAAGCCAGACTCGCAGATGCAGATACAATTTTGCTGTTATTGTTGTTGCTCCTGCTGCTGTTGTTGTTGCTGTCGTCCGTTTGCTGCGTTTAATGAGTTACGTGGCCAAACTGCCGTGCCAACTTTTGACATTTGCCGGGACAGCAAAAAAAAAAAACAGTAAATTAAACGCAACTCGAACAAAAAAGGAGGAAAATATTGGACGGCAGTGCGTGTATCGAGGCTTGAGGTTTGTGTTTTTGGGTGCGAGCTCTGGGCTCGGTCACATGTTTGGGCTATGGCAATGGCAACAAGAGATTGGCAGCAATTGCATGCAATTGGCCACTCGCTGGACCCCGTCTGCAGCGCCTTCCGCCTCCCGCCTCCCGCCTGCCAGCTACTGCCATGTGTGCACAATTTTTTGTTGTATTTTTTACTAAAAGCCAGCGTATTAAAATTTAAATTGCATTTCGCCTGACTCGTGCGTTTTTTATTTTATTTAATTTTTTTTTTTTTTTTATATTTATACCATTATTTTTATGCACACAAAAAAATGTGCAAAATTCTTTTTATTAAT